>JADDOH010009345.1:0-16596 GCA_016648135.1 Agrypnia vestita
TTTGTTTTTTCCTCAATTGTTTTTTTTCTTTGCGTCACTCAGTTTACATAATGAAAAACTTGAAATATCGCGTTATTTACGTGTACGAGTTCCACCGTGGCACCAGTGCTGCAGAAACGGCTCGAAGGATTAATGATGTGTATGGCGACGGTGCCGCAAAAGAAAACACAGTGCGTTTTTGGTTCCAACGTTTTCGTTCGGAAATTTCGACCTGCAGAACAAGCCCCGTGGACGGCCGGAGACCAAAGTTGATAATGAAGAATTGAAGGCTATTGTGGAAAGCGGATCCATCGCAAACCACATCCGAGTTAGCTGCAGGCTGCGGTGTTAGTGATAAAACTGTTTTAATCCACTTGAAGCAAATTGGTAAGGTGAAAAAGCTTGAAAGGTGGGTACCTCACGAATTGAGTGAAGCAAATCAACAAACGCGCGTTGACTGCTGCGTTGCATTACTCAACCGGCAAAATAATGAAGGGATTTTAAATCGAATCATTACCTGTGATGAAAAGTGGATCCTGTACGATAATCGGAAGCGCTCATCGCAATGGCTGAACCCTGCCGAACCAGCCAAACCATGCCCCAAGTGAAAATTGACTCCAAAAAAGTTACTTGTGAGCGTTTGGTGGACTAGTGCTGGTGTCGTTCACTACAGCTGTCTTAAATCTGGCCAGGACGATTACGGCCAGATGTCTATGTGTCAGCAACACTGCAAACCAGATGGAAAAAGCTAACTGCTACCATACAACCGAGGATGGTTTAATCGGCCTTCGGCCATGCGCTTCATGATAACGCTAGAGCCACCCAACAGCACAACAGCGGCTACCCAATTAGAGGGAGTTCAATTGGAATGTCTAAGACATCCACGGTACTCTCCGGACCTTGCCCCAATAGATTACCATTTTTTTCGAAATTTGGATAACTTCTTGCAAAGGAAAAAATTCAACTCCGATGGGGCAGTCCAAACCGCCGAAACCAAATCAAAGATTTTATTGATTCCCGTCCGAATGGTTTTTTTAGTAAAGGGATCGATGAACTACCTATGAGATGGCAAAAGTGCATAGATAGCAATGGTACATACTTTGATTAAATAAATATATTATAATAAAAAAAAATCGGCTTTATGTTCCCCCCATACTAAACGCCAATTTCGTATGTAAGGACCTAATATATATATATTAGACGTATATATATATATATATAATCTATATAAAACTTTTGAAGATAAGAATGATGATAATGTCATATCTGTTCATACATAATTGATTCCGCAGCCTAGGCGACTGCATTTCGATCGAGCAGTTGAAGATTTCTTCGGTAAGCATCTATATTTCTATTCCATAAAATATCCTTCAAAGGTATCATAAGTAGAGATATTTTATTCATTCATTTATATTCACACAATACGTCATTGAAAAAAAAATAAACATAAGAAATTACAAATGTATGCAAAATATTAAATTTACTGAGGGAAACAATGATCGAAAATAGGCTAAATTCGGTTGTGCATGCATACTCGGGGTTGTCTCAAAAAATAATGTCACCCTTAGAAGCTATAAAATGCCACCCTGTGACTCGATAAAATCGCTACTGATAAAATTTACTAATTATTATTATAAGTTATTTGTGAGGCCAATGTTGAAAGCAGCAGAAACAGAGGATATCGGTCAGTGACCTAGCATAATCATATAAACCAAATAGTGTAGGATGGTCCTGTCAAAAGCTTCAATAGCGGAAGAGCATGCATGAGAAGATGGAGATGAAAGTTAATGAGCACAAAGTGGTGAACCAGGACAGAAAAGTGTGGGTTGCTATCCCTTCCGCCTACCCTTTCAACTTAAAAACTTACTTGATGGTTAGTTATTTACAATCAGAGACAAAAAAATAAACAGTCGTGAGCTAACTTTGTTCTTGTCCACAATTTTGCACCCCGTCTGATGCGTTCGCCTTGTTAAAAAAACCTACTTGCTTGTAAATTTGGAAAAAATATGTAAATGTCTAACTAAATAAGTCATCGTTTTGTTTAACTACTCTTAAACAAAATGATGGCTTAGTAAATGTATAAAGAGTAGTTTTTTTGGTCTAGTGATCTATGACTTTCGCCTAGTTATTCGATGGTCAGTGGTTCGAGACCCATTCCAGGAGATCAGCAAATTTGTCCTATGTTTATAGATTAAACCTAGAAATATTGATGCTACACGTATTTCGTGTCCACATCTCTATTTAAAAAAAAAGTAGCACTTTACTAAACGAAGACGCTTTTACTTAAGAGACTCGGTTAGGAACAAAATTTCAAAAATAATGTAACGAGACTAAAAATGTCACTCATGTCAAGTGGCAGTTGTTTGAAATGATCACAATATTATCGAAGATTCCAGAACGGCCTAGAGTAAAGCTTTCGAGGAGCATCGAGAAACATTTGTAAAAGTCTGGAAGCCACTAGAAAATTCTCCTAAATACTGGAAACGTCTGGAGGCTTCGATATCAGCAATAGCCATTATAAATAGGACCGCGCACGGGAGTAACGGGTTTTGTTTTTAGCACGCTTAACAGCGATAATAGAAGCGAAGGCAGCCGCGAGCTGCGGGACCACGACGGGCAAGCGAGCGATAACTCGACAGCGAATAATCTGGAAAATTCTTACGCAGAGAAATAAACCGGAGTGAATAATATGTGTGGAAATTGGATGGAATGCTATAGTGAATAGTGAATAAAGTGATAAAGCGATTATAAAGTGTCTATTTACGTGTGATAAATTAACGAAATAATTTAATTTAAATAATAGCGTTAAGTCAAATAGTGTTAATTGACTTTGTACGTTTGATTAATTAATTAATCAGTAATTAATAAATCCGTTATTAAATTCCAGCGTTATCATTAATTCCTCTCGCAGCCACGATACGTGACCATACGTTTTGTTTACAAGTGGATTTAATCATGCACGATGTACTTTAACTGCAGTATAAATATGGCTTAGTCGTAAGCGATGGGTAACATTCTTCCGCAGTTACTCATTTCCCTCTCCTATGAAACTATTTTAGTTCATCTCTGTACATAATTCTTACTCCATGGTTGTAATTACAACCTAAGAGTAAAAAATATGTGTAATATTGTAACCTTACTCCCTGTCAATTGATATGTTACGTCTCATTGATGCATCGATAGCGTAATGATTACCATCTCCGCCAGGGAGAATTATAATTTTTTAATCGTTTATATGTCTGAATGCTGAATTTATAAAATTGTTATATAATAAAAAGTAACCCATAAAAACCAAGTTTTTACAATACTCCCTTTCTCATTTTCGGGTTTCGCGTCTACCATATGCGTTGAAATATCCATACAACTTGTATGAAAAAAACATTAAAAATTTGAAAAATCCAAAATTGTACTAAAATTATAGATTTTTTTTAACGAAAATTTGATAGATCTTCTTGATCGTCGCCACAAGTCTACATGCAAGGTGTCAGCTCGATTGGATTACGGGAAAAGGGTTAAAAATCGATCCAAAGTTTTTTCGACTGCAAGCCGGCAAGCAAGCAAGCAGACGCCACGAGTTAATATAAAGGAAGTAAAAAAAATTGAGCGAACATGTGTTTGGGACGTGTAGCTCCCTTTCTAAAATCAATTAAATCGGTCGGTTTTTAGTCATTAATGCTGTCGGCAGGCCGGTAAACCGGTTCGCGATCTGCTTTTCCGGTACGAGCATCGCAATCCCTAGCCGCGTCGCTTGGCGGGGCGGCCGAGCCAAGCCCAGGTGCTGTATTTAAATACACCGTAATCCTCAACCAAAGGGGATAATCCTGATAAATTGTTTTATAATTCAACGCAGGAGCTGAGTTATGGCAGACAGGAGGGCCGTGCATCACACCGCGGAAAAGCCTTCCTCTTACCAAACCGGGATTTCAAAGAGATTTTTTAGGCGATTTTTGTGTTCGCCGGACTATGATTTATCGCGCGGCTGGACGGCGGCGTTTAATCACAAAAGGTGCGCGAAATATGTTTTATGAAGGTCTTCGAGGTAAATTGATTGTGCCGGTGT
This sequence comes from Agrypnia vestita, assembly GCA_016648135.1. NCBI lineage: Eukaryota > Metazoa > Arthropoda > Insecta > Trichoptera > Phryganeidae > Agrypnia > Agrypnia vestita. The sequence goes on from JADDOH010009345.1 coordinate 4,040, forward strand.
AGTCTTTGCAAATTAAGTTATTGCCAAATTGGAAAACGAAGCACACTTCGGACTGATCCCTGGAGGGCTTTCGTTCATTTTTAAAACCGCTTCGTGCGCAAGTGTTTTAAACTCGCTCTAGGACGGGCGTAAAAGAAGAACATAATTTAATTAATTAGCTACCTGCACAGCGGCACCAGTGAGCATGACACTGGCTTATCGTATGGGGGTTTTTGGTTCAATTCATGCTGGGGTCACAATATATTGTCACGGGTTGCGATAGTGGAAGACAAATGAAATACTTAATTATTAAAGTTTAAATTAAACTCTCATTATATGGATAAAAAGAAAACACTCGTATAAAACCAATATTTATTGAATAATCAACATGTTTTGAGACCAATGGTCCCATTATCAGGATACAACCAAAACATAAAATTAAAATTGATAGTAAAGCAAAAAAATAAATGTACGAGAGTTGAATAACTAATAACGAACTATTGTGAAAACAAATTTAAAAAGTTTACTGTCTGCAAAAACAATATGTTTTTTTATAATATTTAACTATATTTTAACTTTATTTTAGCACAGAGTAATTTTGCTATTATTTGAGAAATAAACTTTTATTGATAACAAAATGTCACCGGACTCCGAAATTCAACTAAATCACTATTTTGTAATTAGCACTTACCGTCTCACGAGAATCTTCTGTGGATTACTTTTTATTGCGCTGAATTATAATATTGCGAGAATATTCCGCACGCAAGTAGGTACTCAAGTACTCTGATCGTCCGCTCGTTGTTTCTATGACGCTTACTGGCTGTCACAATAAACCAAGCTGCGCAGCGATGGCTCACCGTTTTGTATAGGATTTGTCAATTTGCGAATGTTACGGCATAATCCCGTGCTTTTGACTAACTTCGAATTCTTTCTGAGTATTTCCAAACTATTCTAGACCCACGTGTAACCGTGCAATTACTCAATTATGTGCGATTCTTCCTTATCTAGGATCTCGTCATAATATCTTAAAGATTTTTATTAACTAGGTTGTTTTTGTGATGAATATCATTACTTATGTAATGTGGCCTCTTGAACATATGTTAAAAAGTTAAATAAAATATTAAAGTTTTCCATTTTCATGTTTCTGTTAGTGAGGAGTGCTTTTATTGTTTTTGTTTTTTGTGTTCTTATTTGAAAATATAAACAGCTAACGACGTTTAATTAATTAGTTATTTTTTATATAAGTATTTTAAAATTATTTTTTAGTTAATTACGCTTCAACAGGCCAAGAGGCCCAATTAAGAAGCGAAACACATCAAAAAACATCCAGGCTTGAGTAAATCACATAGATTAATAATTGTGACCTCACGGGGAATCGCACCCGGAACCCTCGGTGTGATAAGCCAGTGTCATAATACCCACTAAGCTACGAGGTCCGCCAATACTTAGTACTATTCTATACTATAATAATTAAGAAACGAAAAATAAAATAAAACTTTATGCCTACGTTGTTGCAAAAAATATCCTTAAAATACCATATATACAAAAGTATGTCGTAAAAAAAATATGCCGTAAAACTGCTGTGCAGTTTGGCATGTCTACAATGTAATAAATATCAAAAAATTAATAAATATATAAAAAAATCTAAAACAAAAGTGTCAAGGAACATAACTATAACTAAGGCTTTAAAAATATTTATATAAAGAAAAGAATTTTAATGTTTTCTTCAAAGGAAGGAATATTTTAATATCTTCTTCCTTCTTCTTCCATTCAACTGTCCCAACTCATTGCCTAGGTAGGCTGTTGGGGTCGGCTCTTCTTGTTCTTAATGGAATATTTAATAATATATTAAGCATTTAATGAAAACTACTTTGTTTACGAGAAGATCACTGTGTCCTAGGATCACTATTTATACATTAACGTTTACGGTTTACGATAAATGATAAATAATTTTTATTGTTACTTTTTTTAAGTGAAAGATAGTAATTATATATATATTTATTTTTTTATTTATTTCAAAAAAATCCTTGTTTACAAATAAAGGTACTTAATACTAAGTTAATAATAACAATATAAGATAAATTACACATTTTTTTGTTGTTGTTAAATTTGTGGATTATGTCACTCTACTAGGCTACGCCTGTCCTAGAGTGGCGTTATAGAACACAATTATAATGTTTTTTTAAATTCGTCAGTAATATTTATTTTCATAAGATAGGAATTATGTATCTACAAAGTATCAAGTGCAGTGTTAGTGGTAAGTTGAGTGAGTCATAAGTCCAAGTGTAAATATGTGTAGAATAATTTTTTAATGTAAAAAGGGTTAAAGGTTAGTTTAAGATTATTTTTTATTTTCCTTAATTAATTAATTTATTTATATAGGTATATATTTTTATTTATAGACATTGTTATGCAATTACAGTAAGTAAGTTTTCAGTTGCTGTTCTACCTTTGGAGGTAAGCTAGTTGTTTGCTAAAGCTTTTATTTTATTTATTGAGTATATTCTGATTTTCGGGACGTCTGTTTTAAATGTTAAATATTTTAGGCCCTATGTATGAGTAATTTTTCTGTCCATGTTTTGTCTTGGTTTTTGGTATTTCGTCAAGGTTTCGTAATGCTTGTCTAGTATTATGTGAATGCGAGTTACTGGTTGCTGTTAGGTGGTTTGTGTTTTTGATGTAGAAGATGAGGGTAGACTTAACGAACAGCTGTCTAACGTCCAGTACATTAAATTCTCTGAATTGTCTGTCTGATTGGTATGTGAATGGTTTCTTATTAATGACTCGGAGCAAGGTTTTTTGTGCCGTTATAGCTGGTTTTAATGTGGTTTTGTAAGTACCTCCCCAACTTGGAATCGCATAGTTCAAAAATGACTGGGCAAGAGCATAATAGATAGGTTTGTTGTTTATTTTCCATGGTGAATTTACTCTGTGCTATTCTTAAATTAGCAATTTTGGGATGTAATATCTTTATCCCAATACTTAATAGACGAAAAAAAAAACGTAGATATACATCGGTGGTGTGTTCAGAAGGAGAAAGAAGTACACGACGGTTATCTGCCAAACTTCAAATATAAAAACAGTCCAATAATGATTTTGTTTTCTATTATCCAACTCAATGACAATTTAGCTAATCAGGATGCTGTGGGAGAAATTAATAAGTGCATACGATTTTTTTTTCTATAAGCTTTAAATACAACATAAGTACTTATTTCATGTAATTTTAGTCGAAATATGAGAATTGTGAGGTTAAGTTAGCGCCAGAGACCGGAGAAATCGGACTTCGCAAATAAAGGCTTTCAGAGATACGTGAAAATATACAAATCTTATTTAGGAACACCGAATACCGACGTCTTTATTTTAATTTTCGTCTATTTAGTGGTGTTGGGATAAAGATCTGACATGCCAATATTGCTATATTCAGAATAGCACAGACTATTCGATTTAGTGATTGACTGGTGTTTTGCCTCTGTCAGTATCTTTAAAAAAGCATTTTTACAGATATTGACCATTTTTGTATTTCTACACGATACATGTATTTTTGTGTTTTTTAATGTGAATTTACTACTTTACCTGTCGATGAGGTATTCCGATAAAATAAAAAATTATAATTTAACTGACGTAGAGATAATAAATGTTTTTCAACCAATATATTGATCATCATGAATATACTCTATAACGTTCATGTAAAATCAGTGGCTGACTGCCAGTGATTAACGTTTTCTGCGGGCGGGAAAAAATTTACATATGTATGTATCCTACATAAATCAACCAAGTGACACCTCCCAGGCTTCATTTGTTTGGGCGGAAAATATATAGGTTCGATATTCGGCCATATTCTGAATTAAGCATTATTGCTATTATTGTATGAAATTGTAATGTCGCCAATTTTGAAGTTTTAAGTTTGGTAGGTTTGAAATTAATGAATTCAATCAATTAGGAATCTTATTATTCATAATAGTGAATAACTTAAAACTTGTTTACGTGTTAGAGCTTTCTGATGGATTGAATTCGTTCATTTCAAACCTGTCAAACTTTAAACGTCAAAATTGGAGGTATTACAATGTTATACAATAATTGTCTAACTAACTAACTAACTAACCATCACGATTTTTTCCCGCAGAGAGGATAGAATGCCATATTATTCTATCATGGCACACTACTTTTTCTTTGGCTACATTCATACATCTTCTCATACAAGTTCTACGGCTGTTGAGGCTTTTAACAGGGCCATCCTCAAATACTTGTAGTATATGATCATGCCAGGTCTTTCGCGGACGCCCTCTATTCCTGTTGCCTTCAACACACGCCTCATACATTTTCTTAACCATTCTTTCCTCGTTAATACGTTCCACAAGACCAAACCATCTCAGCACTCCTTTCTTTATTCTATCTAATACACTTCAGCCAGCATTACATTTACTTCTAATTTGTTCATTCCGAACTCTATCGACCAAAGATTTTCACACAAAAACGTCTTAGTGACAGCATTTCCACCGCGTTTAGTCTACTTTCATTCCTTCTTTGCCAATTCCAGGCTTCACTTCCGCACTAGAACGCCATTAAGTACCGCTAGTCTCGCTTCCTTTGACAGATTCGTATTGGCCATATTTTCATTTAGAGCGTCATTAACTTTGTTTTCCGCAGTCACTCTCCTTTCGATACCTATCAATAACTGTCAAGATAAATAATAAAGAAAAAGTAATATTTGTGTATTTCAGAATACGGCCGACTGTTTGAACACAATGGTATATGCGACTGATGGCTGCATCATGACCGCATCGACGGATGCGTTCAACGCTTGAAGGGAACGCGTGACTTCATCAAATATAGAAACTTTTGAGATTTCCTCGTCACGATCGAAAAAAGTGCATTGAAATTTTCCGAAAGTCGCTTCATGAGACCCCGTAAACCTACTTACAAAGGCACATCCGTTGTCTCCTCAATGCGCCGTTGAGCCAGCCAGTCCGACCTTGTTGTTATCTGCGGAGCGTTCATAATATTTTACTTGTCACGTGGTCACCGTAAATCACGCGACGCGGGGGGGGGCCCGCGCCGGTAATTTCAATGTTTTATGCAAAATCGTGTATAATGTAACTGTCGATTGGAAATTTATTACAGAAACAGCAGCGGAGGGCAGATTTTATCTCGCCAGAATTCTTCGCCCGGTATTGCGCTATAAATTTTAAAATAAATTGATTTTTTTTATTTCGTTTACACTTGCGCTGTTATCGAGGTCTAAAGTGTGCTCCAAGCGCCCCGGGATTTATCTGTTTACCCTCGATTATTTACAAGATGAATCTCATCATTTCTAAATTTACAACCGACTCATCAATGTTGATCAAATGTTTATTTTGTTGCGAAGGTAATCGAAGATCATCAAAATACTTGATTTGTAATTGCGATTAAAGCTGTACGATAAAATCTCAACCCTTAACCCCTTAATCATTTTAATAAACATAGGTATATTAGACCGGGAGCTGGGTGGACTTGAGTATGCATAATACGCATACTCATCATCATCATTTTTGGCACTACAATCCTTGGTGGGTCTTGGCCTCCTCAATAATTTTCCTCCACTCATCTCGGTCTAGTGCCAGCTCTCTCCAGTTTCGAAGCTCCAAGGCAGAGATATCTTTGAGGACGTTGTCACTCCATCTTAATTTTGGCCTTCCTAAGCTCCTTCGCCCTATTGGCCTTGAGTTCAGCAGGGACTTTGGTGCTTGATGCTCGGACATGACCCAGCCACCGAAGTCTTCCCAATTTTATAAATTTTGTGACGTTTGGCTCCTTAAATAGAGTATAGAGCTCATTGTTGTAACGTCTGCGCCAAAGTCCATTATCTAGAACCGGTCCAAAAATAATGCATACTCAAGTCCACCATAATATTCTAGCAATTGATCCAAGTTCAGAATAGCTTATAGATTAACAATATGTTGCCAGAAACCCTGTTGGTCCAATTTTTTATTCCCCCCTCCCTCTACGCAGCCAGTAAATCGCTTGAGTACACGCTTTTGAGCTATTTTACTGATTATTTAGGTGTCATTAGTTGTTTTTTTTTTTTTTATAATTTAAGGTTATAATAGGTTGTCAATTAAAATAAAAATGATTAATAAAAAAAATATTTAATGAGAAAAAACAAATTTACATACTTACACGAAAAAAATACAAAAAAATAATTATTCATATTATTACAATTATTGTTGATATACTTGTACCACGAAATCCAAGTTAATTTAGATTTTTTACAATTACAAGCCATCGTTCGATAATCCACTGCGCATTTACAGGACGATCAAAGACTGGCAAAGGTTGCTTTGTCATTTGTCGTGGCTCCGTAGAGGGAGGGGGTTAAAAAAATTGGACCAATAGGGTTCCTGGTAACATTCATGTTGTCAATCTATAAGCTATTCTGAACTTGAATCAATTGCCAGAATGCTAGCAGAACCTCTGGCGCCTGGACTATATGGAACATGGGTCCAAATAGTCTCAACAGAGTCCAATTACTCTCGGGACGTCGAGATCCAACTGCCCCTCCATCATTTAGGCGTTCTTCCAGGAAGACGATGACCAGGTGGAATTTCATTAGCAGCATTGTGAGGGATCCTGAAGTTGTCCATGATTTCTCCAGAATCATCTTCACGCTCTGCTTCATCGCACAATATCTTCGGTGCCTTCTAATTTCTTAAACTATTAATAATTAATTTTTCGAGGAACAGTTCTTCTTTGGATAAAAGATTGACCATTTGCGGTGACACATTAATTTAATTTGATAATTTTTTTTTTTTGTTTTCACCACTTTAATAGATAAAATATCAACAACTTTCAAGAACAATGATCTCATCTTCAGAGTAACTCATATAAATAGTATACATGTTATACTACATCCTGAACATGAGAACATTGCTCTTGATATTTTATCTTGTTGATATTTTTTTATAAAAGTGGTGAAAACAAAGTTATTTTGATTTTATTTAATTGTATTAGTAATTGTTATTATTTAAGTGATTTTTTTAATGTAATTAAATAAGCTTATTTTATAAGGAAAATCAATTTTTATTTAACAACATGCATAAATAACTTTAATCTTTTGGATCAATAACTATAGTGTCTAAAAATTCGAAAAATAATAGTCTTTTCTATTTCACTGGGTTCAAAGTATTTTTCTTATACCAAAAATATTACCTTCTTTTGAGATGAACAACATATTTATCAGTTAAAAAAAAACTTTATATCTTCTCTAATTTTGTTCCAGCAATATAAGGACTCATTTTCAACTACGTTATGTTGGCTAAAGAGGATGCAGAAGTAAGTTCTTAATGTTATGTATAGAAGTATAACGCAGGTTTTTCAGAATTTTTCCACTTATGGGTCCTTGAGTGAGCTCCATTGAATATTTCTTCTGAATATAAGTTAAACAGGCATGGATGAAATAATACATCCTTATCGCATGCTTCTTTTTATTTCTATTTCATCTCTTTGACATTTCTCTACCCTTACTGCTGCTTTTAGGTTCCAATAAAGATTACCAGTTATTATTTTCTCTCTAATCTTATCTAACCTAACCTTTTGGCTAGCAAAGAGATCCCAATTAGCTTAAAATGAAAAGCCTTTGAATGTTGCATACTGCCAGGGACGACGTATGAAGTGGAGACGATGGCCTTTACAAAGAAAAGTGTAGAAAATCTCAAATGCACACGACGATCTAAGAGATTAGGTGCAGAACTAGAGTAGTGGATATCATGAATCGTGTAGCGAAGTTGAAATGGCAATGGGCAGGGCACGTTGCAAGACAGGTTGCCGCATGAAAGACTCCTGGAGTTTTGAAGTGGAGATCTTGGGAGGATAAAAGAGGTGTCGGAAGACCTCAAAAGAGATGGGCCGACGATATAGCAGCAGCGCTATGGCGGGGAACAAATAGCTACAAGGAAGGATGGAAGGGTATGGAAGGGAAGAGGCCTATATCCAGCAGTAGAAAGATGAAGACTCAAGAAGAAAAAGAAGAAGAAGAACCTAACATAACTCTGTCAAAAGCTCTGTCAATAAGATATCTAAGCCTATTTCATATTATGTCATATAACACCGATCTAGGCTATTTATCTCTTCTAATTAGAATTATCAATCACTTCGATGATATATCAACATATCCAAAAACGGTAACTTGGATATATTCTTTGACTCGTTACAAAAACGACATATTAGAAAACTTATTTGATGGTCGCCTGAGCGTATAATAAATTAATGTTTACCATAGACAGAACCCGCGCACTCCACAATTACGAGATGACATTGTGTCCCACAAACTATTTACTCAATGACTGATGATTGATGATTTCTCAATTGTAAGAAAGATATTTGTTTATTTATTTATTTATTAACGCCCTATAGGGCTTTTACAGCAGATAGGTAAGTGTACATTAACAGAATATATAGTTTAAAGAGAAAAAAACAATAACATGTAAACATAATAATGACATAAAGAGAAAAGAAAATACTTAACATACAGAAACAAATATATAAAGAAAAATATAATATAAAGTAAAAAGCATATAAAAAACAGAAGCATAAGAAAACATAATATAATAGAAATTTAAAAACAAAAAATGAATAATGTAGAGTGAAAAGATATAGCACAAGCTTTGAAAGTCATATTATAATTAAAAATATACATACAAATCAATAATTTAAGTCCAATTCGACAAATACTAGTAATCTTTCAATACACCTTTTAATATATGTTTGAATAATATACAGTTATTGGCAAAGACGTCCAGTTGCTCGTATCGTGTGATATGTGATGCAAGTGTTGACAGTACCAGAAAGAGAGGATGGCTGCGGAAGACGTCGCATGACGTCCGAGCTTACGTCCATTACTAAATTTTTTTTTATTATTTTCATTTTTTTATTCGTTATTTGTAGTGTCATATATCCGTGTCGTACCTGTGTTTTAAATTCGTCCCTCATGTGTTCCTCTAGTAGAATAAGAGCCAGTGACCGCCAGACATCAAACTTGAATTTTTTCTGTAGATGTTTCAATATTATGACATTTGATTTCGGGGGATTTTAGCAGATAGCAGGTAATACAGGTACATAAAAAATTGTAAATAAAATGTAAAAATAGCAACCCTGATTTTTTAATATGTTTAAGGAGACAGTACAATATACTCTCATTAATGATTGCCAGACGCTTTTTGCGGTTCATTACTTCCACCAGGTGCTTTGAATCTCTATAAATAATCATGGTATTTGCGTTATAGTAAATCTGAATTTAGAATATTTTATTTGGCCACTATTAAACAATGTTATCTAATACCTTATATGTTAACGTTTTACTTTAAACAAAGTTGTACCTGTATTCATCGTAATCTGCCTAAATCTCCCGAACTCAAATGTCATAATATCCAATCCTACTTACCTAATATAGTGTCCACGTACAGAAAAAATTGAGGTTTGATACTATAACGAATGTCTGGTGGTCGCTGGATCCTAGTCTGTAGTGTTGGTTTGTAACGAAGTTTTTGTTCTATCGCTAAGATTTTACACATTTTTAGTAGCTTGTCAGGCTGAACCTTACATGCTTCTTTTTATTTTTTATTTTGGGTAGTTTCAATTATTCTTAATTGTAGATCTTTTATTGTATCTAAATATCTTTGAAACGTTAGTCTGACGTTATCTCGGTGTAAGTGATATAGCTCGAAAAGTTACTAACCTCAATTAATTGGAGGCTTATTAACTAAGTTAATTAAAGTGCTTAAACTGATTAGTGCGTACGTCATCTCGCGGCTGGACTATTGTAACTCCATTTATGCAGGACAGCCTAGGACTCAGCTCAACAGGCTTCAGTCAGTGATGAATGCTGCGGCAAGGGTTATATTCAAGGCATCAAAGTTCTCGCGGATATCCTCAATGCTGAAGCAGCTACATTGGCTTCGCCTACCAGAGCGGATAAATTTCAAACTCTCTCTGATGGTGTACAAAAGTCTTCAAAGAAAAGCACCACAGTATTTGGTCGACCTCTGTATCCCAGACAATATCACTGAAAGACGGCTCACACTGCGGTCAGCTAAATCGGAGGCACTCGCAGGCTGGCAGTACCAAGGAGACCTGGAGCCACCAAGTTTGCGGAACGTGCTTTCAGCTTTGCGGGCCCAGCTATGTGGAATCAGCTGCCTCCAGTGCTGCGATCTATGGAGAACCAGGAACATTTCAAGAAGAGCCTAAAAACTCATTTTTTCGGGATGTCGCACCTGTAAAGCGCCCTTGAAGCTCTTACGCAAAAATGGCGCTATATAAATTAACATAAACATAAAGTCACAACATTTTCACAGCTTGAAAATTTATATCACAAAAACTAATTTTAATCTGTATATCTCGAATTTTATTTGTTTTGACAAATTGATCTTTCTGTCTTTTAAATAAATTATTGATAAGTTTAAAAAGGAAATATTTATATTCAAAGCACGTATGGCTACGAAGGTTGCTTCTACTATACCTCTCCGCACCTGGAGAGGGGGTGGGGGTGGTGGGGGTTGAGGATTTCATCCCCGTGATAACAAACATGCTGACTTTTTTAATTGAAACACTCTAAGCCGATTAAGGCATGAAAATTTACTAAGCTTAAGTTTTTAATTTATTATCCGAATTTATTATTTCCAACAAATAATAATGGTTTCGATTAAAATTAACTTTTATAAAAATGAAAGGAAAGATTTTTTCAAGCTAATGGCTCAATAATAATTTTTCTAACAATATTTTCGTAACACACTTTAATATTTTAATGATATTTTGATAGTTAATTATAGAATTATGATTGTCGCCTTAAAAGAATACGAAATACTCAATGAACAAATATATATTATACAGACAAAATTATATTTTATGGTAAAGCAGGTATGAAATTCTTTGGACGTAGGGCTTACGACCATATGGCTGGCTTAAATGATCACTTTATACATTAAAACGTTCACCATTTCCACCCATGATAGAATACCACGCCTATCAAATTTTTGAAAGTTAAATGTATTTCAATTTTACAACCTGTTTCTTATATGTGTAGCAACAATCATTGGTGCGGCCGGCATCCAAAGCTTTTTCATTGCCCTTAAATAATCACAGATTTCACTATTTCATATTTATTTTTATGATTGGATTTTTTTAGCAATGTCCTTTATATGTGTAATGAGATTCTTCCCATTTATTAGCGTTACACTATAATACGCCTGAAACATCATTTCCATTTTTTAACTCCTTTTTGGACCAGCATTTTCATTCAGAATATTTTCCAAAATATTAAATTTCATCAATTTCATCCAAAAATTTATATTATATTGTAAAATTTATATCGATGCTTTATGTAAGTCTCTGCTGAACTCAAGGCCAATAGGGCGAAGGAGCTTAGGAAGGCCAAAACTAAGATGGAGTGACAACGTCCTCAAAGATATCTCTGCCTTAGAGCTTCGAAACTGGAGAGAGCTGGCACTAGACCGAGATGAGTGGAGGAAAATTATTGAGGAGGCCAAGACCCACCAAGGGTTGTAGTGCCAAGAATGATGAATGATGATGAAAATTTATATACGAATGAACTTCGTGTTAGATGAGTATATACAGGATAGGCCATACGTTTTTGCATTTTTGAAAATTCAACAAAAAAAATGTTTGTTATACTAGGATAGCGCTATGATGACACTTCTTCATTATTCTTCTTCCGCTGAATTTTAATACAAGTTGATAACAAAAATTTTGTGTTCTTTTTTCGGTATCACCAATTTACCGCGCGGTGGTTTGGTGTGAGATCGTTAGAAAATCACATCGGGGTCACAAATATACCGCCTGTATACAGCTTGTAAATTGGCTGTATACAGGGGAATGTATACGAACATTGCAGCATAACTTAAAAAAAATCGAAATAAAACATATATCTTCTAATATTCCTATTAAAATTATTATGATAGTATTCATATTTTGATATATCCTGATATTTTGCGACGTAAACATTTTAATTCATATTTTTTTAACCAAATGTATATTCCCACTGCATGCGCTTGCTGTATAGTAGGGTGGACCATTTATTTTTACCTCTTTAAGGAGCACAAAAATACAAAGGAACTAAATGGTCTCAAAATAACATGTGTGAAATATTATAACATTCTGATCTAATTAGCAATTTATCTGCCTCCGGATTAATATCTTCATTATTCAATTGTGTTTTTTTTTCGAGGAATGTTCTAGTTGCGGTTCTAACCAGTAATCGTTACTTTCTTCATATATGGAAATTCAATTTTTAATTAAAGAAATATGGTCAAGATCTTCAGTACTACTGTCCAGCAAATATTTCTGAAGGATTTGTGCTCTTTTTTAAAAAGTATTATAATAATAATAGCAAGCAAGGGGAAAGGCATGTAAGAGGCCTATATCCAGTAGTAGAAAGATGAAGGCTTAGGAAAAAGAAGAAGAAATTTATTTTTTGTCAAATTGTCTCTAAATAAATAAATATTAAAATACATTTTTAATTTGCTTTAAAGACACATATTTTGAATAAACATGAAATTAAAAAAAAGTGTACTTTGAAGTCGATCCGG
>JADDOH010009346.1:0-64367 GCA_016648135.1 Agrypnia vestita
AAAAAATAAGTCAGAAATATTGAGAAAAAAATGCAAACTTTGATGTCGCATATCTCCTTAACTATTGATATTAGGTCATAATAGCTTGAACATTTTCGACTCATAATCAAGGCAGGAGTATAGTCCTGCGAGGTTATTAATGTTTTACAAATAACCCTGTATATGATATAGTATATTGATGATTTAGTGTAAAATAATATAATTGATTTAGTGTAAAATAATAACATATATTTTATTTGAAAAATGAATCAGAAAGCGAGGTTCGCACGTGAGTGGGGTTATTTTGAAATAAGTCTAAATTATACTTTTTTGTGAGTGCGTTGAATTTGTTGCAAGTTCGCCACAAGTATGAGTTTTGCCTGTAGTTAGTAGAAACAAGGGGACTAAGAAGAAGAGGGTTGATTTTTAGAACTTATATTTATTTTATAACTTATATGATATTTTTAGCAAGAAAATTTAGTCTAGGTACCTACTATTTTACGACGTTTTTGCAGAGGTAGGTGATGTTTTTTGCATATTCCAAGATATTACTCTCGTGTATAGTTTAATTTCAACCGATACGGCATGCATTTGATGTATATTTTTTTATTAACATTTGTAAAATTTATATTTTTTAAACTGTAATCCTATATTATTTGTATGTACAATTTCAAAGCCTATATTAAAATACAAAAGGAAAGGTTTTTTCCAAAAGATAATTAGAAAAATCAGAATAGTTATTGCTATTAAAATATTCAATCGTTTCCAGCATGATTTGATTGATATTTTGAGCGATACAAATAAATAATGTTGCTATGAATAATTCTTAACTTGACTGGAAACTTAAAAATATTGTGTTATAATTTTATTCACACGCGAAGCAAACGAATAAAAAATAACTATTTCTGGAATAATCCAAGACTATGGTCCCGTCGTTCATACAATGAAAATAAGTATTTCACTATATAATTTAATGTCCTGTTAATTTAATCTAACTAAAATAATCGTAATCTAAATTAAACAAACCAAACCTAATATCCTAACCTAACCAAACCTAATAACCTAACCTAACCTCATATATTGCCTATGAAATGTCAAAATATGCAGTGCATGTTTCGAAGCTTTAAAGTGTAATATCTAATTTAATACTTACTTTTTAAACGTAAATTATCTTTCATTTTGTTATTAGCACATTCAATAATATAGTGAAATAATCATTTTCGTTGTATATGCAATGGGACCATTATCTTGGATTTAGCCCTATTTCTGTATTTTTGACATATAAAAAAGTAAAACAATCCTATTGTCAACCTGTCATTTACTGAATAAATTACAATTATTCCGAAACGGATGTCAGAATAGGAAGCGCGCCTTAACGATGTCAAAACCGTGTCAACACGGCCCAACAACGTTGTCCCATCGCGAGGAAGGACTACAAAGATCAAAGAACAAACGTCCAATCAGCGAGCCGGCTTTTCACATCGGAGGACGTGCGTGTGCGTAATCGCATTTCGATATTTCGCGGCGAATTCCTGTTTCGCGATAATTTAAAGTTCATTACCGGGCGCATGCGCGTTACGTCACCTTTACGTTTTGGCAATGACCCACTGAGCGCGGACCTCGTCCTCGATTCGGCCCGCGACGAGCGGCTAGAGCGCGCCCGGGCCTCGCGAATGCGGACACGCGAAAAATATTATATTTATTTATTAAAATAAAACATTTCGTGTATAACCACTATTTATTGAATGTTATTGAATGATTAGCTTGTTTTGGCATCAATGATCCCCCATTACGATGTAAAAATTTAAATTGGAAGAATAGCCATTAAAAAAATAGAAAATAATTATATGAGAATTGATTAACTAATTGGAAACTAATTTCATGAAAACTATTGGACCCAAAACATCTTAAATATTCAATAAATATTAATTTTTTAAAAAGCCTTTCTTATAAATAATGTAGCTACAAAGTTATTTTGTAATTACAGAAAAAATAATACTTTTGTCAACCGATCGAACGATTTTTTTTTTGCAACGTTGCAAATATAATTGTGAAGCAAAAAGTAATTTTTTTTAAAAAGTTCGAACATTGTACATGCCGGTGACATATGTCTGCTTGTATGATTTTAAAAAAGTGAGGTTTGAGGCTAATGGCGGAAAATTAATATGTAGGTTCGTTTTTCGACGCAATTCGAATTAATTACATGTTTTAATGTGACGAATTATTATGTTAAAAAGTGTATTATACACAAAAATACGCTTTTATAAAAATGACTAAAAAGCAGCAAATTAAATTTTCAACCGCCTTAGTAGGTACTAAAAGCGATCACAGGAGGTGTATGCGTATATTAAAATAATTTAAATCATTATTGATTTTGATTTTATTGATAAACGTATATTATAACAGTATTTCCACCAAAGAACGGGGAGACATGTTCTTAAATGTCATTTCGGCAAGTGTTATTATTAGGTATGTGCGAGGCCCCGCGCGGCATCTGGCCGCTCGTCGCCAAATAAACTGGGTTGCAAGAGCGCGAATTTTATTTTATCTGATCGCATAATAAGGAAGGTAGGTACCTACGTACGTACTTGCGTATTGCGTGTTGAATCATGATTGTGTATTATGCATCGGCAGACCTTGGTGGATCAATTCTATAATGGTGGCAATATAATTCGGGATCGTTCGGTAACAGCTGTCTGAAAATATTGATTATTTAATCGATTTAAATGGTACAAGATTATATCATCTGTATGAATAACATTAAGATGGAGAAAATTATAAAAAATCGAGGGAATGGAACTGAGTCATTGATATTTGATATTAATAGTGATCCATGTTGTAAAAATATATTTATTAGTTTAATATTTTTCAGCGAATTCTCCAGCTATGGACGGCAAGGTGGAGAAATAGAATATCACCCAATCTACAAGAAGAGAAAGGGAAATAAGGAAATTTCTATTAAATAATTTGACTCTGGAAATCTAGACAAGTCACATACATGCCTCATATTGTTGGCCTCAATGCCTTTTCATTTCTACTTTGATCTGATACCTAGTCTCACTACTAAGTTTACTTTTAAGTCTTGTTACGTTCATATAATATCCTTATTTTCTATATATATTTTATCCTTTATAAACTGTAACTATAACTAAATATTTATGCTATGTACCTACTTATGCAAGAAAATGAAAAAGAAACGTGCCGACAAGCTGTATAAGGCTTGGCACGATCTGTAATAATAAAAATGTGTATAAATTTAAATAAATAATATAATAATAAATAAAAAAAAAAGATCGAAGAGTAGGTGTGACAAGCGGTGTGTTGCGTCCTCTATACAGCTCAGTGATAAGGAAAGCTGAGCCTTTAGTATCGAGACAGAGATGGCAGTTTTCAAAATGGTATACCGCCCAACGCTTACGTACGGTCACCAGATATGGATGCTAAACGAACGAATACGCTCTAGAGTCCAAGCGGCCGAACTGAAGTACTTGAGAGGAGTGACAGGGGTTATGAAATGGAATCGAATAAGAAACTCGACAATCCGAGACCATCTTGAACCACTGCTACTCTTCATAGAAAAATCGCAACTGAAGTGGCTTGGGCACTCACATACTAGAATGTCTGATGACCGAATTCCTAGGAAAATACTGAGTGCGATTCCTGAGGGTAGACGTCCAGTGGGCCGCCCCAGACATAGTTGGGCGAGGCAACTCTCGAGGCAACGAGGCAACAGAAGCTATGTGAGGAAAGGACGAGACTACAATGGACGAAGGTCACACAATCAGCGCAAGACAGGGACGAATGGAGGCGCCTTGTCGATGAAATGGGTCCTCGACACGAATAGGGCAAGGGGAAGAAGATGAGATGAGAGACGAGTTATATGTTTTCTTCAGGAGGAAGAAATGGCAACAACTAGCAAATAACAAGGAAGGATGGAAGGGTATGGAAGAGGCCTATATCCAGCAGTGGAAAAGAAGATCTTCTTCAGGTCTGAGGTCAAAATTCAAATCAATTTTCAAGTTTTTAAAAACCAAGTATAGATTGATTTGATTGAATACAGTTGATTTTTATATTTTGAAAAAAAAAGTCGGACACGTTTAACCCTAACTAACTAACCATCACGCCGTTTCCCCGCAGGGGTAGGCAGAGAGGATTGAACGCCACACTCTTCTATCCTGGCACACCACTTTTGCTTCAGCCACATTCATACATCTTCTCATACATGTTCTACGGTTGTTGCGGCTTTTAACAGGGCCATCCTCAAATACTTGTAGTATCTGATCGTGCCAGGTCTTTCGCGTTTAACCCTTGTTTTTGTAAAACTCTTTATGTACTTAGGTAATATGGCTTAGTCTCAGGATGGTAAGGTCTTCACAGCTGCGAGGATTGTCTTGCCTTTTTCAAAATGCACAAACTTGTGTCTCGATGAAAAATATCCGATATTGTTGTGCTACACAAGATTCTCAGTGAACCTGTTGATTATTTTTCTTGATGTGACATAAATTTGCATGTTCTTTTAATTTTTTCAGGGTTTCTATTATTTTATTTAACTTTTATCGAAACGAATAAATTCTTCGTAATCGATATAAGTTACTGTAATGATACTTCAACGTTTTATAAAAACTAAGTTAGAATTTTTTTTTTAAATATGCAAATTTTAATATTGCATAACTCCGTAACTATTGATACAAGGTCATGGTTGTTTGAACATTTTCAACTCACAATCAAGGCGGGAATCCACCTGTAAAGTATTGTGGACTAGCTCTGTTATACCCTAGACGATTCATCAGCACTTGTTTTTTAAAGAACTTATCCAATGTTCTTTGTTTTTTAAATTTTTCTAAATTATCCTAACAGCGATGTTTGATCACACATTTCCACGAAATTCTACTTTATACACTTCTTAATACCGGGAATAGTATCAACGAAGATCGAATGGAAGGCAGGATGACTATCGACTTTAATGGCGAGAAAAAACAAACATTTTTACGAAAAAACAGAACAAATATGAAAAAAATACAAATATTGAGGGACCACTGTATTTAAATCGAAACCTACCCAGTACTTTTGCTATCTCTTTTGTAAACAGAACGTAATAATGCTTCAAAGAAAAGTGATATTTATTAGCGAGGCAATAACACGTACAAAAGATTGTAATATGAGAAAATTGCGGGTAATACCATACAATTTTCTCAATCAGAAACTTGTTCATATTGTTGAGCCAACGGATCTAGCCCTCGTGGCGATCACCGCAATGGAGTACGAAACCTTTGGAAATGCCAAACAAAAATAACCTTTAAAGAGTTAAGATACAGATTCACATGCCACTTGGTGGCATGCTCGTAAATCAACCGGCGGTTATATTTTATTTTTTTTATTTTTTTTTATTTTGGGAATCTCAACAGTATACAATTTATTATAATAATACATAACGTATTGGGTAATTCGTAGACCAATTATAGAGATCCACGGCATAAAATGTTAAATCAAGCAATAAAGAGAACATATATTAAATAGAGGGATAGGAGTGGAAGTTAGAGGGGGAAGTGGAGTGAGGTGTATGGGATTGTGGCTGAGTGGAGTGCGTATGTATTCTGTGCGTGATGTTGTATACAGATATGGGGGTATGTGTAAAGAGTGATGAGAGTTTGGCTGTGGTGTGTGTATGATGATGGTCGGTCTCAGTTAATCCGGTGAAGATATAGAAACTAGTAATATAATAAAAGCGGTTTAAATACGATTTTTAAGAGCTGAGATGTTGGTATTAAATGTATCAATGTCATTGAAGTGGTCATTGTATGCTTTGCATGTTCGCTGGTTGAATGAGTTCTGTGCATAAGAGGTGTGTATGGCTAGTGGCATGCTCGTTACTAGTAATGTGCGTACACACATGCCACTAATAAGCAAGGCCTAGAGAAGGTCGATACTGCGCACGCTCACGTGCCACTAAATAAGCATGTGTACGAGTATCTGTAGCTTTAAGGTTGTTTCCTATTACGGCCGTTAGACATACTTAACTGTTACTGGTTGCGGATATTTAATACGAGCCGTATGTTTTTCCGAGAGACGATTCTCGACGTTTCGTTGAATTCTTAAATAACGTCATCAGGAGGACGACCTTTACCCTCGGAGGTAGAGGGCGGACTGATTAACGCTTCCGAGGGCGTAAATTATATGCATTTTGTTGCGGAGTGTTCATTTCTTCTACGATAGAGTCGTCGCAGTAAAGTCCGCCGACGCAACGAGTACATATTGCACACTGGCGACCTCTATCGTAGAAGAAGTGAACACTCCATAACAAAGTGCATATAATTTACGCCCTCATTAATCAGTCCGCCCTCTACCTCCGCGGGTAAAGGTCGTCCTCCTGATGACGTTGAATAAGAATTCAACGAAACGTCGAGAATCCTTTCTCGGAAAAACATACGGTTCGTATTAAATATCCGCAACCAGTTACAGTTAAATAAGAATATCCTTTAATTATTTTTAATGTGTAACATCTTTCCTCTCGCTTTCCTGCAATCTGTGGCAGTGATTTCGTGAAAAACAGGAAATAAGACGCGCGCAATTTCATTAAACCAATGAGCGCGCGCGGAGCACGCGCGATGGATAAAAAATCATCGTTTATGAACAAATCAATGTCCAGCAAGTGGCACCACGGCGAAGACGCACACCACGAGCCAATGCTTCTGATTTTGTATATATGTTGCGAGGCTGGTGTCAAGCGTGTGGTTGTTGTAACATTGATATATTCTGTCTTATATTTTCTAAACTATCCAATAAATACTTCATTCAACTACCCTAAATGATTTACACTCTCAATTTTATGTAATTTATGTGATTATTTTTAAATATTTATTAAAAGTTTTCATACAATATGTATGGCGGCACGCTACCGCCATCTATGAATATAAATAAAAACATATAATTGACCAAACACATTTCTAAACAAAATGCGTATGTAGATATACGGTACCTACCTAGTGCGGCAAAATTTAATAATAAATAAATGCGCACATATTTTCTTTACTTGTATTTACTAATTAATAAATATATAGGTATTTTCTTTTTAAAATTTTGATGTTTATTTTTGTTGCTGCTCAATTGATATTTTAAATTGTGAGATGTCAAATGTTTACCATAATATGCGACTACTGTAAGGCTCGCTCGTTTTTTTATTAATTTAATATAAGGTACATAACATCTTACACATTTACATATTAAAAAGACATTTTGTTTTTAGGCTTTTTTAGTCGTGTCGGTAGACTTCATCGGTGAAGAGAAGCTCTTGAGTCTGTTAAGGGAGCCTCAGCTCTTATTTTGTATAAAGGTACATATGTGAATCATTTAATAATACGAGTGGTAATAGAAGATAATTAGATAATGAATTATATTTAAGTATTTTGAAAAAAACTTTAAACTTAAACGATTTATGAATGAAAGTTGGATTGTAAGAAGGTTTTAAGTTGTTCTGAAAGGTTATTTTTGCGGCATAGGAAGATTATTGTAGTAGTTAATGACTTTATAAATATAATGGTTCTGCATTTAGGTTGTTTTAAATTTAGGCTTTATATTTTGGTTTCCATTTCTCATAGGTTTAAAGTACCTATTCCTGGTTTTCTGTTAGATTTTTTTTTAAATATTTTCAATATGGAAGCTTCCTTGATAACATCATGCACGATTGATACTAGAAACAATGTGAAAATATCTTTTGTTGAAAAAGTGAATTTTTTTCAGTATTTCAATAACTTATTCTTTATTTTACATAGCATCTTTTTATATATCGTATATTAGATTCTAGATTTGGTGCAGTTTTGTTTACAGCCGTGCCGTGCTATACTGCTGCTGTGCTTCACTGCGGCAAATAATGGTTGCCATTTAGCATTAAAAATGCCAACCACTTTCGCTCACAAAACGGTCAATAATACATTGTATATTACAGTAACAGAAGTAGATACAACAATATTACATTTACCTGAAGGTATATCAGATCTTCTTTGATTAGCATATTGGTAATTTGTATACAGATCAGCTTGATCATTTATTCAATAATTTTGCCTATAGTTAAACATGTTTAATAGATAATGAACTACTCCAACTGTTGGCCGCTCCTGGCCATAGATAATCGTGTGACCACAGATAATCGTGTAACCACAGTCTTCGCCATCAATCACGGCTTCCCTCCAACTTTCTCCCGCGCCTCGGGAAAATGGAGAGATTATTGGATTGCGCAGACGTAACATTATACACGCGTCACTCTCTTAGACGGATGACGTTACGTCCTTCACAGAGAGGCAGTACAGTACAATAATCCACATCTAGTTTGAAATAATCTGTAATATTGAAACATGAACGCAGTTTGAATGTTTAATACAAAATGTCTACAGGCCTTTTTTAAGATCACTTGTCTCTGTATTTGGTCCTTTTCATTTTTTCGTGGTGGGAGATGAAAGATTACATTATGAATCCATTACTCTTTTGTTTATTGACAAAGTTACTGGAAACAAATTTAACTGCAACAATATTTCGTAATTCGCACTGTTTCGCTTACTCGATAATATTCCACTTGTCTCTGATGCACTTAACTATGATATAACTATGATGCCTAAAGATAATAAACCTGATTTTTTATATGTTTATCGGGACAGTACTATTCCAATTATAACTTATATAGTATATATAACTTCCGTTAGTTCTTTATAGTAAATGTTTTTTTCGAAAGAAATTTTCGACATGTAAAAGTACCGTAATTTTTAACGGGTTACAGCTAGTATAGGTACTTATATTTATCAATGCCAGACGCTTTTTGCGGGTAATTTCTTCCGCCAGAAGCTTTGTAGCTCTATAAATAATAATGTTATTTACGTTATAGTTACCTATATAATAGTAATCAATCAGATTATCTGTTTTAAAGGTTTACTTACACATTTTTTGTACCTGTATTACCTGTTATCTGCCAAAATCCCCCGAGCTCAAATGTCATAATATCCAAACCTTCTTACTTACTACAGTGACATAAAATATTTCAAGTTTCATACTGTAACTTAAACCAAGCGGTCGCTGGCTCCTACTATGTATTATATTATAGTAGGAGTATCAGAAGAAACACTTTTGGATGCAGTAAGAAGCACATACATAATAAGGGAGACTGTCTAATATTCATAATATCGAGGATAGAAAGTCAAAATGGTATTAGTTATTATTTCAAACTTTACATGAGCGCAAAATAAAGTTCTGTCAATCTGATTTTGTTGACGTTTTTATTTATAATTAAACTTCTTTCTTCTTCTATTGTTAGATCCTCGATCTGTGTTGACAGGTCAGTCCTGGTCTTGTGACGAGGACGTCCAGCTCTCTCCCCATCTGTTTGGTGGTCTCCCTGGCGGTCGGCGCCCCTCTGGAATCCCGTGCATCCCGGCTCTGGCAAGTCTCGTCTGCTCCATTCTCTCAATATGGTCCCTTCAGAAACGTCTTCTCTGCCTGCTCCATCGTACAATGTCTTGTATGTCGCAGGTTCTGCGGATTTCCGCATTGGGTACTCTGTCTCTGAGGGTCTTGCCCGTAATAGGTCTTAGGGTTTTCATTTCGGTAGTTCTGAGAAGGTGTTTAGTTTTCACCGTGTCCACTCTTACTTTGATATCGTCATGATAGGTCTTATGCATGTTAAACGATTTCCATATTCTTTAATACAAAATACATATGTAAATCGTTTAATAATAAAAGAAATCATATTGACAAAACATTCCTTTGTTCTCTTGTAAAGTTCGATATAACGATGATGATGAATAAATGTTTAATAACCTTAAATTATAAAAAGATCATTTTTTCATTTCACGGTATTCAATTTTTATCCGTTTGTTCATTAGAGACCTCCACACAATCAATACTCTAAATTTACAAAACGAAATGTCTAACTAAATACCCTTTTCGTTAAGTTACATCGATCGTTGACGAAAACCTCGAAAAAGTGGGCCAAATAGCGGATGTGACAAATGTCCCAAAAAGCCACTTTTCAGTAACCCAGATGTGCCTCTGACGTAACGCTAAAAGTAGACCGCGCAATGCGGGGTAAGTTGTACCGAAATCTAGGGGGTGGATTGGGGCTTAAAAAATACGTGTCATGTCCATTAATCATTTCCTTTTTTGATGGAATATTGAGGAGGTCAATCGGACACAAATTAAATGTTAAACGAAATATATTTCGCTATGAAAGATATTTTGGTGAACATTTTAAAACTGGGTCGCGGAAAAAACCTTCATTCTTTTAAGGCAATGCGAGCGAAATTTACCGTGTTTTCTCATGGCATCTGTTGCGTTTTTTATCGAATTTTTGTATGGAAAGCTATCAAATTAAAATTTATTCATTAGCCTCCACATATTTTACATACATACAGGGTGACTCGCAGCTAGAAGCAAAAACTTCGAGGGAGTCTTCTTCATTCAATTTTGAATAGAAAATATTCTTTAGTCTTTGGGTGAAATGTCGAGGGTTACAGAGATAAGGGACATCAGAGTTTGCATTTTATTGATGTGTAACATCTTTCCGCTCGCTTTCCTGCAATCTGTGGCAGTGATTTCGTGAAAAAGGACGGAATTGCGTAACAGGAAATAAGACGCCCGGGAAGCGCACGCAATTTCATTTGGCCAATGAGCGCGCGCGATAGATAAAGTTATCGTTTATAAACAAATCAATGTCCAGAAAGTGCCATCACAGAGAAGAAGCACACTTCCAACATTCGACGCTCTGATTTTGTATATATGTTGCGCGTCTGGTGTCAAGGGTGTGGATATTGTTACTTTGATATATTTACGTCAGAGGCACATCTGGGTTACTGAAAAGTGGCTTTTTGGGACATTTGTCACATCCGCTATTTGGCCCACTTTTTCGAGGTTTTCGTCAACGATCGATGTAACTTAACGAAAAGGGTATTTAGTTAGACGTTTCGTTTTGTAAATTTAGAGTATTGATTGTGTGGAGGTCTCTAATGAACAAACGGATAAAAATTGAATACCGTGAAATGAAAAAATGATCTTTTTATAATTTAAGGTTATTAAACATTTATTCATCATCATCGTTATATCGAACTTTACAAGAGAACAAAGGAATGTTTTGTCAATATGATTTCTTTTATTATTAAACGATTTACATATGTATTTTGTATTAAAGAATATGGAAATCGTTTAACATGCATAAGACCTATCATGACGATATCAAAGTAAGAGTGGACACGGTGAAAACTAAACACCTTCTCAGAACTACCGAAATGAAAACCCTAAGACCTATTACGGGCAAGACCCTCAGAGACAGAGTACCCAATGCGGAAATCCGCAGAACCTGCGACATACAAGACATTGTACGATGGAGCAGGCAGAGAAGACGTTTCTGAAGGGACCATATTGAGAGAATGGAGCAGACGAGACTTGCCAGAGCCGGGATGCACGGGATTCCAGAGGGGCGCCGACCGCCAGGGAGACCACCAAACAGATGGGGAGAGAGCTGGACGTCCTCGTCGCAAGACCAGGACTGACCTGTCAACACAGATCGAGGATCTAACAATAGAAGAAGAAAGAAGTTTAATTATAAATAAAAACGTCAACAAAATCAAATTGCCAGAACATTATTTTGCTCTCATGTAAAGTTTGAAATAATCACTAACGCTCTTTTGACTTTCTATCCTCGATATTATTTATTTATTTATTTATTCATTCATTTACGCCTAAATAGGCTTTTACATATGTAGGTATATAACAGTTATTTGCAAAAATAATATAAACAGAGAGAAAAACAAAAAAAGAAAGTGTATATAATTTACATTATGGCGGAATGAAGCGCTCTCAGTATCGCGCCCCTATACTGTGATAGGCCAGAACCAAACACGTCCGCTATGTTTGTATAATTATTACCTAACCTGTGTATTCTAGGTACTAGCGAGTTGTAGTGAGCATTTGTTCTAGTATTGTCAAAGTAAAAAGGCGTCGGCACTCGAGTAGTTCGACTGGGTACATGGAACATTATTAAGGACAAAATTTCAGGGCTGTGGTAATGCGAGTTTACAATTTTATATAATAAAAATATTATGAATACAAGACAGTCTCCCTTATTATGTATGTGCTTCTCACTCACATAATATAATACATAGTAGGAGCCAGCTACCGCCAGGTTCAAGTTACAGTATGAAACATGAAATATTTTATGCTAATGTACACTGTAGTACCTACGTAAGAAGGTTTGGACATTATGACATTTGAGCTCGGGGGATTTTGACAGATAACAGGTAATACAACTACGAAAAATGTGTAAGTAAAACGTTAAAACTGGTGGTCTGATTTTTAAATACAGGGTTATTTGGAAAACATTAATAACCTTGCAGGACTATATTCCTGCCTTGATTATGAGTCGAAAATGTTCAAGCTATCATGACCTAATATCGATAGTTATGGAGGTATGCGACATCAAAATTTGCATTTTTTTCAATATTTCTGATCTAATTTTTGTAAAACGTTGGACTATCATTACAGTAACTCATATCGATTACGAAAAATTAATTCGTCTCAATACAAGTTAAATAAAATGATAAAAACCCTGAAAAATTCCAATTGGAATTTGAAGGTTTTTATTTTTTTATTTGACTTGCATTAAAGGGAATGAATTTTTCATATTCGATATAAGTTACTGTAAAGATAGTCCAACGTTTCACAAATATAAGTCAGAAATATTGAAAAAAAAATGCAAACTTTGATGTCGCATATCTCCATAACTATTGATATAAGGTCATAATAGCTTGAACATTTTCGACTCATAATCAAGGCAGGAATATGGTCTTGCGAGGTAATTAATGTTTTACAAATAACCCTGTATATCAAACTTAAATTTGTTACTATTATGTAGGTACCTATAAAGTAGATGACGTTATTATTTATAGAGCTACAAAGCTTCTGGCGGAAGAAATTACCCGCGAAAAGCGTCTGGCTATGATAAATATAAGTATACTAGCTGTAACCCGTCAAAAATTACGGTACTTTTACATGTCGAAAATTTTTTTCGAAAATAAATTCCAAAAAAAAATTTCGAAAAAAAAATTACTATAAAGAAGTAATGGGAGTTATGTATACTATATAAGGTATAATTGGGATAGTACTGTCCCGTTAAACATATAAAAAATCAGGTTTATTATTTTTACGTTTCGTTTTTTATACCTGTGTTAGCTGTTATCTGCCAAAATCCCTCTGACTCAAATGTCATGATGTACAGTCATTTTTACCTACTATAGTGTATACCTAACTTACTTATTTACTTATTTACCATCATGCCATTTCCCTGTGGGGGTAATCAAAGAGGATAGAGCGCGACACACTTTTGCCCTGACATACAACTCTCGCCTTAACCGCATTCATACATCTTAGCATGCAAGCTGGTTGTTGAGGCTCATAACCATCTTCCAGTATCTGGTTAATCTGGTCGTGTCACGTCTTCCGCGGAAAATATTTCAGGTGTGATACCGTAACGTAGGTAAGTCTGGCAGTCGCTGGCTCTTAGTCTATAAGATTACTCATTTCAGCAGCCTAGACCCTAGATCCATATTTGATGAAGAAACCTGCTTTAAGTACAGATGTACTCATTTTCATTGTGTAAATAATTTAGAAAACCAAAACAAAAGACATCGTTCATTTTGATATTCTGACATATCGTCGCTGTATATATAATTAATCCTATGTGCCGTTTTAGTACATTCTGAGATAAACGAATGAAATTGTTTCAAAAAATAATTGCACAGATTAGATTTATAAAAATATTTTAAATAATTACTAGGCAGACTTTCCAGATGAAATGCATTGTTTTTTTTTTAGTTCATAAGAAAATTAATTATAAGAAAAATTGACCAATTGATTCTTTCAACTCAGAATGTACTAAACGGCACAATGGCTTTATTATATATACAGCGACGATATATAAAACACCCTGACGATGGAAAGGTTTTTCCGAAACATCTAGGTGTAATTAATCAAATATAAATAGATTAAAACAAATAATAAAATTAATTTTTAAAAAATATATTTGTTTATTAATAAAGTAGCGGCGATCTTGAATCAAACGGGTTTCAACCAATAACGCTTTTCCCTACATAAATATTTTTCGTCATTTCAGTATTGTGTTGCGGCCTGTGTAACTTAGAAAACATGTGTATTGGCCCGAAGAAAAAAGGGTTGAGTACAAATGCCCTAAACGAACGAATACTAATCAACCAATTGATACAATCGACCGTTAGATTAATACCATTTTTTTAAATATTTATTAGAGATCCTAACATGATAAGGGGTACCTACATGATACTCTGATAATAAAACATTATAAATGAAGACTAAGTCCATTATCCCAATTAAAAGTGTCTTCGGCACGCTCTAGTAACATTACTTTTATATTTATATATATTTTACATGTACATTTATGTGTTTTCTATATTTAGTGTTTGAATGTAGTGTGATCATATAAGAATATGTAAATATATAATTGATTTATTGGATCTATAGGTTCAGGTCATCGTTTAGAAAATGGATGTTGTGTGTGAGTGAATTTTTGAGCGATGCAAGAATATCAGCATCAATGTTAGGGTCAGCACAATACATATTATATATAACTATGAATAGAACACAACGTTGTTTACTTCACACAGTGACAGTTTAATTAATTTGTTTAATTAAAGTGTCATTGTGTGAAGTAAACAACGTTGTGTTCTATTCATAGTTATTTACAATGAACTTCCACAAAGTTTATCACAAAAATTTCGAAATATTACATATTACATGTGCGACACAACCTTGTGATGGGAGAAAAGTAACCAATATTATTAGTGTGCTGGCTTATTTTAAAGAATTCCGGATTTAACGGAGCTTAACATGCAAATTTATGTCAGATAGAGAAAGAGAATCAACAGCTCCGCTGAGACTCTTGTGCAGCATAACGAGATCGGATATTTTCCGTCGGGACTTAAGTTTGTGCATCTTGAAAAAGGCAAGTCGATCCTCGTACCATTAATTTCATGACCCATTTTCCACTCGTTTTTTAGTATAGATCTTCCTCAAACTTTGTTGCCGACATCTGCTTCTATCATCTGACCATCTGTCGTTTATAAGCCGCGACCGGCAACATTGACGACATCTTCATATTCTGTCTTATCCGCACGTTGGTCTTCCTGTCTATTTTATAATTCCGTACCCTTGCATATCAGACCACAAAATCAAACTTTGTTGCCGACATCTGCTTCTATCATCTGACCATCTCTCGTTTATAAGCCACGACCGGCAACATTGACGACATCTTCATATTCTGTCTTATCGGCACGTTGGTCTTCTTGTCTATTTTATAATTCCATACCCTTGCATATCAGACCACAAAAGAATAAAGAACAAAGCTAGAATCGAAGGCTTTCCGTCGCACATACTTATCGATATGATTGTTTAAATTTGAATACACGAATCGTAGCACTTTAAACTTCAATGTCATCTGGCCAATCATAAGGGCGCTGTACATAAGATTGGCCTCGCAACGTATGTCCGATTGTCAATTAACTCACGTTTCAATCTTCAAAATTCGAATGCGGTTTCCTTTTTTGATTTTTGAATTCGGATAATTACTATTCAAATTCGTTCCTAGAGAGATAATGACATTGATACTGGTCTTTTGCCCTTCGAGTTTTTACGCACACAGCTATTAGACATGTAGCCATTGATAAAATTATTTGTAAAAAATATATAATTCGTCAAAGAAATATTTTATACATTGTAACGAAATGGCAAAAGAGTACGTACAAAACACCTTGTAATATGTAATAATACTATCGAAAGATCGACAATGGCCTTATCTAGGGTGATCTACAAGATTCGGAAAACGCCTGGAGCAACCACAAAGCGACGAGAATCTTCCCCTGAACACTAGAATAATCTAGAGAGTTCGAAAATACCAACATTTAGATTTAAATATCGCGGATCTAAGCCGCTGCGTAATGAGTAGTGTTTCGATAGTGCGTTCGGTGCGAATACGGCTGTGGACAGTTGTGAGATAATCGAAGCGATAAATAAAGCGAAATAATCAAGCGAAATACTTAAGTGGCGAAATAAACTAATACGAACGAGAATTGGATGGAATGTTTTAGTGAATGTTAAATACAAATGCGAGTATATAAAGAGGTAGAGTTTGTAAGATTGGATGTAAGAGGTAATCTCCGAAACTATTTTCTCGATTTCAAAAATTGTTTCACCAATATTTAGAATGGATTTTCAGGGTGAACAAAGGCTATTATCCCGTTAAAATAAAAGGGATGGATACCGAAAAAATGGTCGAGCGATGCGTTTTTACGAACGCTGCCTTAACGGTAAGAGATATTTAAAAACTTTCTATAGAGAAGTTGTGGACACAAAAAAGTCCGCGAAGACATATATCTACACGAAGTGTTGGTGTGTAAATAATACTATGATTGTGGTGTGTAGTGCTATTTAGATGCTAGTATAGTGGTTATCTCGACGAAGAGACGGGTTACGTCTTGAAACCAGTAGACAAAAAAGTAATTTTTAGTGGTTATTTACTAACATAAATAACATTTTGTTAAATGTCTGACCACAAAATTAATGCTTCAAATATAATAATACCAGTTCATATAGGCTGTAAGCCCTGGGCCATGTTATAAAAGACTTTAATATACGTTTCTCATAAATATAGCTTCGTATGTATGATTTATCTTGCTTTATAACCTATTAATCAATTTTACAAAATAAAAAAATTGTTTAACATGTATACAGGTATATTTGGAAAACATTAATAACCTCGTAGGACTATATTCTGGCCTTGATTATGAATGATCGAAAATTTTCAAGGTATTATGACTTAATATCAATAATTATGGGGATATGCGACATCAAAGTTTGCATTTTTTTTCAATATTCCTGACTTTTTTTTGTAAAACGTTAAACTATCATTACAGTTACTTATATCGAATATGAAAAATTCATTCCCTTTAATACAAGTCAATTAAAAAAATAAAATTGTTTGAATTCCAATTGGAAAACATTCCAATTAGAAAATTTTCAGGGTTTATATAATTTTATTTAACATGTATTAAAACGAATGAATTTTTCGTAATCGATATAAGTTACTGTAATGATTGTCCAACGTTTTACAAAAAATGTGTCAGAAATATTGAAAAAAAATACAAACTTTGATGTCGCATATCTCCATAACTATTGATATCAGGTCATGATAGCTTGAACATTTTCTACTCGTAATCAAGGCAGGAATATAGTGCCGCGAGATTAGTAATGTTTTCCAAATAACCCTGTATTTAGTTGCATTTTATTAAAATATGTTTTTAATAGTTCCATGTACCGTAATAGATCAATAAAAAAATATCTCCAAGGCGTTGGCCATGTTTCTTCGATCCTGCTCAAGGTCTACGAACACATATTTATTACATGGCAAATTCTGACAGCTGTTATCGCGTTCGGTATATATGAATAATTAAAACTGTTGGTTTTCTGTGAAGTAATTGATGCCAGTAAAATGGATTTCGACGAATTGTCTGTCATCGAATTAATTATCCGTATCGCAATCAGCGAAATTGACAATTACGTACACATACATCACTGCTTGAACCAATATATGTACACATGACCAAACATTACTCCATGTGTGATATAATACTTGCAAGTACAGCGTGGTCAGAAAAATAAATACAAAGGTAAGTATTATATTCATGTATATTATAGATGTCTCACAGAGACGAAACTGTAGTTTTTTTATTTATTTTTTATTTTTTTATGGTTGGCTTAAGTGTTCACTTTACATTATGTAACATTCGCCATTTCTACCCATGATAGAATATACCATGCCTACTATTTTTTGGAAGTTGTATATATTTGAATTACATCACACTTCATATATGCATTGTTACAACATTTCCATGCGGCCTTTACAAAGCCATTTTCATTCGAAAAAAATTCCGTAAAAATCAATTGTAGATTTTCTCATTAGTGACATTAACGACATCTGTGGGGATTTAGGGGAATGAAAATGGCTTTGTACAGGCCGCATGGAAAGGTTGTTACAATGCATATATGAAGTGTGGCATGTAATTCAAATATATACATTTTCCAAAAATTAGTAAGCATGGTATATTCTATCATGGGTGTAAATGGTGAATGTTACATTGTGTAAAGTGATCACTTAAGCCAACCATAGGTACGATAGGTCGTAAGTCCTATGTATACCCAAAGCCTTCTACACCTACTTTCCCATAAAAAAACTACAGTTTCGTCTCTGTGAGACATCTATAATATATATTAGATGATTAATAATGTCTCTGTGACATGAAATCCAGCACTGAAAAAACTCAAAATTTTGTGAATAAGTATTATATTTTAAAAATATATCATTACTAGTGGCGCCATGTATATATACTATTTCAAGTGAATTACTAATTTTCGACCATAGATGGCTGCAGCATAGTCCATTCAAAAATTTGAAAGAAAACAGATAAAGAACATACTGTTATGTGTCGTGGCTCGTCGAAATGAAATGGAAAACGTATTTCGTAATTTATCACTCGTAAAATAACTTTTATTATCGCTTCAACATTTTATCTGCCATTTTACATTCACTGGAAACTCAATCTGTTTTCTCACCAAAAGAATCGCTTCGCTTTTGTTTCGCTACTCCGGTTAGAACTCTTTTAAAAATCTTTGCTTTCGAATTATCTGTTACTTCGTTATCTGATGACTGGGCACACCGGCCCGTCGTTCTGCGCGCATGCGCCTTCGCTTGTTTTCGGCTGTCAAACGTCAACGGACAACTCGTTACAATACTATCGACGGTATACTAACAAAAGACATTAAGTCAGAATTTGATTATTTTCTGTTTTAAATAGGAAAATTTACATATTTTTTCTCAACATCTTGATAGAAAGCATTTTTCAAAGGATGTCTAGTTTTCAAGATTTAAAATATCATAATGTAAAATAAGATTATTTGCAGATGATGCTTTAGTATACATAGAGGATAGTGACTCGGAAACAACAATCTACTACATAAGTAATGTACTGGAGGAAATATAAAAATGGCTTCAATTTAACTTACTTAAATAAAATGTTTCAAAAACAAAATGTATTATAATTGGAAGCAAAGAAAGACAAACCAAATATAATTTGAAACTAGAAAATGAGATATTAGAAAATATAGACAGTATTACATATCTAGATTTAATTATAGATTCAAAACTGACATTTACAAAAAATACTTAATATGTTGTGAAGAAAATTGCAAAAAATACAAGAATATTTAATATACAATAATATGTACTATGATTTTTCCGCACATTGATTATTGTTCCAGTATATTATTTATAAACATCGAAGAAATGCCAAAAAACTTCAAATAGTACAAAACAAAGCAATGCGTGTAACATTGATGTGTAATAGAAGAACAAAAATAACAAAAATATTGAATTACCAAAAATTAGAAACAGTAACTCAAAGAATAAAATATAATGTTGTGATAAATATATTTAAAATCAGACAGACTATTTACCCAAATACTTTGATAACAGGATAAAACTAAATAAGAATTTTTATTCATACAATACGAGAGAAGGCGACAGCATAAGACTTCAGAAGAAAAATAAAAACACATCACAAAATTGTCTAATGTACAAAGGTCTTAAAATCTTCGATAGGCTGCCAAAAGCAATTCAAAACACAGTGAATATAAAGAAGTTTAAACAGAAGTGCAAAATTTTATTATAAAAACTTTTAAATGACTAGATTGTGGAATGCCAAATGTTTAAATGAAATCATGTATTAATTAGCCCACACAACATTATGTATGGAACTAAATAATTGAGATAAATAAAAAAAAAATAAAAAAATAATGTGGGTGCCGAAAAAACTGTTCTGTATGAAACAAAATTTAAAAAAAAGAAATGTTTTAACGAGTATGGCTGCTTCGAAAATTTCAAATTTCTTTAAATGCGATTATTTAAGAATTTTTTTTATTACTTAGTGTCTTTCGCCAGCATACTCTAGATATATACATACCTTTCAAAAATTGATAATGTAAGGATATCCTTACGGTGGAATTGGTGGACGTTGCATTGTGTAAAGTGATCACTTACGCCAGCTAATAGGATATAAACTCCGTGGTTACCCTATAAAGACTTCTATTCAAATATCCCATAAAAAATCGCTTCGTCTCTGTGTGACTTTTATAATTTATCTTAATAAATAAATAAATTTTTAAGTGTGAACTTCTTGTTTATGAAATTCTTGCCAGATGTCAAACGACGAATAATTTCATTCTTACAAAAGAATTACAGTTGATTTAAACATTTATACTCTAGTCAGTACCTATATTGTGTGGATGTTCAAGACAAAATGCTTATTAGGGAGCGTTTATAAACCACGTGGTTTCATTTTGAACTCTTTTCAACCCCTCCTTCCCTCCCTCCAGCCCTAACATGCCTTTTGCCTTGACCACCCCTATCTCCCCGAGTGAAACGTAAATTTTTTCCTATTAATTCCAGAAGACATTCTGTGCTGTATTATCTTACCACAACTATTTTTAAAATAATTGAGTGTAAAATGAACAAGACCAATATTTGTTTTACAGGTTTTTTTTGTAATTATAATTTATTTTTGTAGTATAGGTATGTTACTCATTCATACAATACAAGAGGCGCCGACAGCATAATACAGTAAAACCTCGATATAACCACAGTATACCCAGAACAGTAGTTTATCTCCAGCCTGTCGGCGTAGATACGGTAGAAACGAAACCCGAAAATTTCTGTAATTAGTATACCTAGTTTCTGCACTTAAATTGCGAGAACGCTGATTAACATCCACGTAGACTTTTAAAAACTCACAGTCTTTGTGATAATCAACACACCTTTTTAGTAAAGCACCACAAACATAAAAAAAAGGCATTTTTTTCAGGAAGCGCATTTTTTTTCTAAAGCGGCGGCTGCGAGCGCGAATGGCACCGAAGGCACGGCCCTTACTGCCGCCGCCTTGTGCCCCCATATTCTATGTCAATGTGTGCGTCACAGTGCGCGCGTACACGGCGCCGAGCACGCACGCACACATTCTAATGGGTAGCGGCCAGTTTGTATGAAGACGTATTACTGTTCTTAGTATACTGTGATATAACGGACTTATTGGGGGGATGGGGTGACCGTTAAGGCTGAAAGTCCGTTATATAAAAATAGGTTTAAAATAAATCAAGAAACCTTTTTTTTGAAAATATGTACACTGTATTAAGATATAAATAAATAAAAAATATAAAACAAAATTCTATTTAGTTGTCTTCGGAAATTCATCGTGAAGTGACGTTCGTGTTTGATATAGACGCGTTTGCTTTCGGTAATCCTGCTTTGAAAAAGGAATCACGTTTTGTTTGCACTTTTAAAGTTTGTTGTTTTTACTCCCTTTATATTAACTGGCGTCTGTTTGGCTGTCTGTCCGGCTTGCCGTCGAAAAAATTTTGGATCGATTTATGACCCTTTTCCCGTGATCCAATCGAGCTGAAACTTGAAAAGTATACTCGTGGCGACGATCAAGAAGATCTACCAAATTTTCGTTTAAAAAATTAATAATTATAGTATAATTTCGGATTTTTAGAAAATTTATTGGTTTTTTCAAATTGGAATCATTAGAAATGTTTTAGCAACGGCGGCCCGATAACGTCGCGGAATATTTTCTAAATTTGATTTACTCCGTTGGTATACATAATATGTACTTCACTACGAATGTCGAAAATCTAAATTGACTGACAAATGTTTTTAGAATTTAATCTTCAAAGCACGAAGTGTCTTATCAAAGCTCAAAACATCTGACATTTTAGAAATATATTAAATTACTGTAAGTTTAGTAGTATGTTATGTGTTTTAATTCGTCTTTAATTGTTGTTATATTTTACAAAGAAAGGGATTATAATAAAAACTTGGTTTTTATGAGTTACTTTTTTTAATAATCAAATCTCTAAAATTACGAAAATACGTATAATATAGTTGAACTTCGTTATCTGACGAATAATCAATAAATCTTATTAGATCGAACACCCATAGAATTCTACGCGTTATTATATCAGGGAATCCCCTAAAATACTTTCGCTCCGGCTAGGTGCAGTCTACGAGCAAGACGGCATTATGTCTCAAATTCTAGTGCTAGACGTATGACGTGATTATCGCGGCCGCTAAAATTTTTTAACATACGGCAACACTTGAATTTAAGCATGTATAATATTAACATGACGTTTTTAATTTTTTTTACATTTGACCGGATTTTTTGTCCGTTATATCTGAAGTCCGTTAAATAGAGGTCGTTATATCGAGGTTTTTCTCTACTACAAAAGATAAAATAAATTAATTCACAAAATCGTCTAATGCACAAAGGCTTTATAATCTTCGATAGCCTGCCGGAAAGAATACAAAACACAGAAAATATAAAGTTTTTATAATGAAAAACTTTAGATGAATGTAGATTATGTCGTACAATAAGTTTTAATGAAAATTATGTATTAGCCCGTACAACATATGTATGTAACTAAATAAACGGTTAAAATTAATCTTATCATAATTATTTCGTTGTCTGTCCATAATTTGCTGTAGTGGAGCTGGAATTACAACTTTAGATAACTAGCACGCAATCAGCGCGGAACAATCAATGGCTCAGGCAACACGCAACGGTCGCCCACCAAATTACCGTGATTATTCACGGGCGTACGGCTAGTTATAAAATTTCCGTATCTCTTTGACATAATTTTGGATCTCGAAATGGATTTGCTTTAAAACATCAAAACTGTACCAACTATTACTGTAGGTACTATATCCTACGTGTTAATTGATTTACGCGCAATCTGAATTCGCGCAAAGCAAGGTTATCATACACGTATATGTGGACGAGGTGAGAGATTTAGATAATTAATCAATCAGTCTCTCAATGCTAAATAAAAATGCATTTTTCGATGCAATTTGGAAACCTCTACAACTGCATAATTGATCCGTGCATTTTTTGCCATTCTGTGTCAAAAAATAAAAAATCACAATTACTAGGAAGCGAAAAACACTTATAAGTCACCCTGTACGGGCAAACGCGGGACCTTGTCGCTGCAGAAAAAATTGGGTCAGGGGCCGAAAAATAATACTTAGATCATTACAATGAAATTTATAGAGGTGTCATCGAGTTTTTGAAATAAATACCGACCGCCGCGCAAAAAGGTAAACCTTTGCAACGCGCGAAACTACACGCGCGCTGCGAAATGCCTTCACCTTTTCATCGAGACGGAATTATTTTTTTCTTCGTCTTATTTATGTCAGCTACAAATCGAGTCGATTGTGTTTTTTGCCTGGTGCACCTTGCAGAGCAGACCAGCATTTGCGACCGTAAAAAATAGTACTGTGCGGAAGTTCTCGGTGTATTTTTCAATGCCGTTTCTTGTCGTTTATGGCCGTATTAAGTTTTACGACAAACGAATCGATTCGCCAACAAGTTACTGCTATTTTTGGGTTTGTCGTAATCCCGACAACTATCGTTTCCATCCACTCGACAACACGTAGATAAACCAAAAGTGTAAATAATGTGGATACCAACACTTAAGCAGATTCTCAAATACCAACGCAGATCTGTATCGTATTTTGAATGCTCTCATAAGTATCGATTCGTCAATTCTGATATTCATATATTGCAAGCTGGATGTCTCGGATTATTTTTTCGTTAGAGCTGTTTCTGATGTGATGTTTCAAAAAAATTTTATTGGTTTGCGTTATTTAAACAGTCGCTGTTATACAACATTGTACACTTCGTCATCTTTGATGTGAAAACATTTTACAGATGTTTCGACATTTCTCATAGAAATTTAAAGCGTATCGTCGCTGTATATTTAATAAAGCCAATGTGCCGCTTAGTACATTCTGAGATGAACGAATTTCATTTGTCAATTTTTCTTATAAATAATGGAGATATACTAAAAAAAACATTACCGTTCATCTGGAAAGTCTGCTTAGTAATTATTTAAAATATTTTTTACAAATCTAGTCTGTGCAATTATTTTTAAGCCAGTTTTATTTGTTTATCTCAGAATGTACTTAAAAGGAACATAGGATTAATTATATATACAGCGACGATATGTAACAATGTCCGTCATAAACGCTACCGAAATTAATTAAATTCTCTACACAGGTTGTCTCATGGCTAGTAGAAAAAACTTTGGGAATCTTCTTCATTCAGTTTTGAATAGAACATACTTGGGTAAAATGAGATAAACGACACCAAATTGTGCATTTTTTCAATATTTCTGACCTATATTGTTCCTGATAAATACCTAAGACAGCGTCAGCATAGATTGTTTCGCATTCCAATATACAGAACCAACCTGCCGATGGTTATACCTGTTGGAAGAGCTACAGCTATGCTGAACAGTATGGCTTTGAACATTGATCTGTTCCATGTCTCTGAGAGGGTTTTACGAAGCAGGATTCTCCTACACCTTTGATATTATGAATCATTTTATACGAGTATATTATGTTTAATGTATATTATTTATATATTTGTATTAATTAAAAATTTACGAAATAAATGTATTTTATAGTGTTGTTTTGTGTGTAAAGGTGATGTTAATGTCATACACAAAAATTATTTGAATTGAATTGAATATAATTAAACAAAGTAACATAGTTTATCACCATTTTATTTTTAATAAAACCAACCGGTTTCGGAAACAACGTTCCTTCATCAGGGTATACTTAATACTAAAATTAACTACTAGCTGTAACCCGCCAAAAATGACGGTACTTTACATGCCGGTTCCTAAAGAATAAGTGTTTAAGTACTTATTTATAGCCGACACTTATGAAATAGTAATAATGATTCAGAATATTTTGATTTTTTCCAAATTTTTCAACGAACACGGTACTGGGTTTTATCCCGGGGAACATCATTAATCAAGATATTTTATAAATGTCTCATAAAGACGAAATTATGTATAATAACTTCTTTTTTCTTCCAAAAATTTGATAGATGTGGCCTTCTATCATGGGTGGAAATGTGAACGTTACATTGTGTAAAGTGATCACTTAAGCCAGCCATACGATAGGTAGTAAGCCCTATGAACACCCAAAGACCTCCATGCCTACTTTCCCACAAAAAATATAAAAGCGTCTCTATGAGACATCTATAATATAACTTTAGTAATAACGACTTTTATCAAAATATTTGAACGATTTTTTTATATTTCTCCTATCGGCGATTGGGCGGAACATGAAATGGTTCACGTCTTTGCTAAGTTCTACATGTACTGTATTTTTGACGGGCAATGCAGGCTCGGCGGTAGCAACACGCTATCGTTGCCGCCTTAGGGTTCGCTGACCCGGGGTTCACGCACCATCTCCGGCCGTTTAATTTCGTTTTTTTAGCCGTGAATTCGAACGAAATTACAGACGTTACACGAAGTTACGGAGACATACAGACAGACAACGAAATAATTATGTTTGATACCCTAGTGAAGGAACGTTGTTTCCGAAACCCGTTGGTTTTATCAAAAATAAAGTGGTGATAAACTAAGTCAATTTGTTTAATTATTTATAAATAAATATTCATAACTAACTGTGTCCGCAGCTTCGCCCGTGTGTAATTCAGTTTGAGACTATAAGGGTATCGGTGAAAAATCAATATAATCTAAACTACTCGTCCAAACAATGTTGTGTAAAGGGCAATTTTTATCTACATAAAATTTTCCTTCGACAAGAAAATTTATTTTGATAAGAATTTAAAATTACCTACTTAAATTACCCCCGACAGATTAAAATTAATTTTAAATAAATATTTTATTCATACTTTATCAATTTGTGAATTAACCTTAACATATAGATAAATATTGTTCAGGACTCTTTTGTAGGCCTTTTTGAGTTCTACAACTTCTCTATAAAAAACTTTTATCTACCTCTTACTGTTAAGGCAGCGTTCGTAAAAAACGCATCGCTCGGCCATTTTATCGTCGACTTTAGTTGTAAAATAGCTCACCACGAAACGCCCTTTTGTTTCAACGGGATAATATATAACCTAAGTATAACCACCCTGAAAGTCTATTATTAATATTGGTGAAAGAATTTTTGAAAACGGATGAGTAGTTTCGGAGATTACCTCCTACATCCAATCTTACTAACTCTTTATATATTAGTATAGAAGTGTAGATAAATAACTACAAAGTGATAACAAAATACAATAGTATGAATTGAATGATTGAAGGAACACATTGGAGCAATTAAAAACAACTCCAATACATCGGCAATCTGCGAACATGCATCCAAAGGGAATCTCTGTCACTTCATCAGATTTGACAAGGCAAAAATCTTATCAACAGAACCGTATCTTATACCCAGATTAGTGAGGGAGTCCATTGAAATATATAAACATCCCAATTTTAATAGAGATGACAGTTACAAACTATCAAGTATTTGGCGCCCTGTTCTAACGACACTGATTCAACCCTTGAGAGAAATCGCAGTAAAATCCGCCGACGTAACTAGTACATATTGCACACTGGCGACCTCTATTGTAGAAGAAGAGAACACTCCACAACCAAGTGCATACAATTTACGCCCTAGAAAGCAGCAACTTTAATCAGTCCGACCTCCACCTCCGCGGGTAAAGGTCATCCTCCTGATGACGTTGGATAAGTATCCAACGAAACGTCGAGATTCGCTTCTCGGTAATACATACGGTGTGTATAAAATATCTGAAATTACAGTTAAATAGTATGAATTGAATCTCTATGGTTGAGTCTAGCTGGACAGTGCATCACTGCTTGAAACTAAATACTCGTAATGTAAACATGTGGTATTAATATATATAATGACAGATTTAGCCGACTGGGGTCCATCGAACTGTTTTGCAGACTAGATGATAATAGCGCACATAATATTTGGCAGAACATCCGACTCGGATTAAGATGAACATGACGACATTCTCACCTTGGGTTTCATCACCAGCTTGGTGCAAATTATTGCATCACCTTGTATCGAGTGCACTGCGAACGAAGGTCAGCAAATTGATGTAGAGTAGGAACACATTATTTAAAATAAATAACATTTATTTCGACGGCGGTAATGAAAATGAGTCAAAATGAATATTAAGGGGTTACCTAAATGGGTTTTGAAGGTTTTCATATTTTCTCTATTTTTTTTTGATGTGTATCATTTTTCCTCTCGCTTTCCTGCAATCTGCAAATGAGCGCACGCGGAGCACGCGCGATGGACAAAAAAATCATCGTTTATAAACAAATCAATGTCCAGCAAGTGCCATCACAGCGAAGACGCACTTTACCAGCCAATGCTTCTGATTTTGTATATATGTTGCGCGTCTGGTGTCAAGCGTGTGGATGTAGTAACTTTGATATATTTTGGCTTATATCTTCGAAACTATCCAATAAATACTTAACTTTTTTTTTACTCCACTTTTAGAAATATGTTAATAATGATAAATATGTTAAGATAAACTTTGGCATGTCAAGAATAATATAACAAGAAAGAATAAAAATTTAAACAAAAGAAAAAGAGACTTAAGTATTATCAGAAAAACTTGGGCGTGTTAAGGATAATATAAAAAGAAAGAATAAAAAATTTGAACCAGAAAAAAAGAGACTTAATTACTAAGCAGAGAAATTTAGGCATATTAAGAATAATACAAGAAAGAATAAAAAATTTTAACCAGAGAAAAAGAGACTTGATTAGTATACAGAAAAACTTAGGCATGTTAAGTATAATACAAAAAAAAAGAGTAAAAAAAAATAAACAAAACAAAAGAAAAAAAGACATTATTAGTACAGTAGCCGGAAAACATCTTGAAATTCTACGGCGTAGTGGGGGGAAGTTTGCGCATCTATCTTTCCACCAACGAGACCCAAATTTCGTCTTCTGCGCATTCCCCCACTACGCCAAAGAATTCAAGAAGTTTGCCGGCAAATATAAGCAGAAAAAAATTCTGCACTCAAAATGTTTCTTAATCTTGTGTGGCTGCACTCGAACAAATCAATATCCAAAAATCTTATCAATTTATTGAATGCATCGTATACCCTCAAGAAATATGAATTACGTCGATAGTTGGATGAAGTAAAATCGAGGTGAAAGACTGGGTTGTATCTACGAGACCTACAGGGAACATGGAATTTTAGTCTATTTAATAGTTCAGGACAGTCAACTATGTTGATGCAAAACTATTATCTCGTTTGTCAGGTGCAAATGGGGTCAATGGATATCAGATCTAATTACACAGCTGATTACTAAGAACCAGCAAATATTTTTTATCACGTACGTAAAGTAATTCAATTACGAAATAATGGCTCAAGGATTCCCTGTTGTGTATTGCCATGTAAACAAATAACAAAGATAGCAAAAAGATTATAAAAAAAAATAAAACATTATCTCAATTGTGCCAACAAAAATAACACGCGCCGACAGTTATACATTTCTTTGACCTACATATTTTATCTGCGTTTTATAAAGCGTCCCATTTCATGAATTAGCAATATGGCAGATTGCGAAAATAATTGCTTTTTAAGTATATCGCGGAAGGTCGAGTCGATAAAAAAATAATATCGCAGGATTGTTAAAATATTATGTGGTTTTAATTCAAAACGCGATAGTGTTATTTCAAACACTCAAAAAAATCGTGTATTTTAGTTTCAAGAAAATATATTTTTCACCCAAAAAATTTTTTGTTAAATTAATATTTCATAGAAATAAACCTTTATGTGCATATTAAATTTTTTTATGTAGGTACAAAATTGATGATATCGAAAGGAGAGTAACTGCGGGAAACAAAGTTAATGTTACACTAAATGCAATTATGGCCAATAAGAATCTGTCAAAGGAAGCAAGACTAGCGGTACATAATGGCGTTCTGGTGCCAATCCTTATGTATGGAAGTGAAGCCTGGAATTGGCAAAAGAGGAATGAAAGTAGACTGAATGCAGTGGAAATGCGGTCACTAAGACGCTTGTGTGGAAAAGCCTTGGTCGATACAGTGAGGAATGAACAAATTAGAAGTGAATGCTATGCTGGCTGTAGTGTGGTAGATAGAATAAAGAAAGGAGTGCTGAGATGGTTTGGTCATGTGGAACGTATGAACGAGGAAAGGATGGTTAAGAAAGTATATGAGGCGAGTGTTGAAGGCAACAGGAATAGAGTGCGTCCGCGAAAGACCTGGCACGATCAGGTACTACAAGTATTTGAGGATTGCCCTGTTAAAAGCCGCAACAACCGTAGAACGTGTACGAGAAGATGTATGAATGTGGCCGAAGCAAAAGTGGTGTGACAGGTTAGAAGAGTGAAGAGCATTCAATCCTCGCTGCCTACCCCTGCGGGGAAACGGCTGATGATTTGCTAGTTAGTTAGATACAAAATTTGTACGAAAATTATTTTCATACAATATTTTTGTTCAAAAAATTAATGAAGTGTAATTGAAAATGTTTTATAATATTTTTAGTTACATTTCTTATGCAATGCGAATAAGATTCTACTAAATTTTTCGTGCGTCCGGGGAAAAGTGCAATAATAACAAAGTAATACGAACTGTAAACTACCTAATAATATTTTTCCAATTGATTGAGCAACATTGTAGATTGACATTTTTAAAAATATTTATTATTTTATTTGAGTATTTACTTTTTTTTGTATCTACTTTTATATGAGTATTTCACCTTCATGTTTCGGAAATACCTTTCCATCGTCAGGGTATTATATGTATGTCAAAATATCAAAAGAAATTATTCATTTTGATATTTTGACATATATATAACACCCTGACGATGGAAAGGTATTTCCGAAACCTTTAAGTGAAATACTCATATAAAAGTAGATATATACAA
This sequence comes from Agrypnia vestita, assembly GCA_016648135.1. NCBI lineage: Eukaryota > Metazoa > Arthropoda > Insecta > Trichoptera > Phryganeidae > Agrypnia > Agrypnia vestita. Next base: position 29,881 of record JADDOH010009346.1, read on the forward strand.
ATAAAATAATCAATATTTTTTTTACCTAATAATATTTGTACATTAATCAACTCCACCTCCGAAACAAAATACCTCGGTGTGATCATCGATCAACACCTCAAGTGGAACAGACACATCATAGAACTTGTAAAAAGAATAAGGAAATGTATCCATACATTCGTTAGATTAAGGAATATTTTAAGTACAAAAATTACTAAAAATGTCTATTACGGCATTGTTCACTCTCTGCTCATATACGGAGTTATCAGATGGGGAGGTTCTTATAAAAAAATCTAAACTCCTGATCCTTTGTAAAAATATCACAAAGGGTCATTATTAAAGTAATACTGAAAAAAAATCTACCTTTTCAACAAAAGATCTTTTTAAATTGTTTCCAGTACCAAACGTGGATGATATTTTCAAGCAAGTTTCTATATTGAAAATATGCAAAAAAAAACCGTTTAAAAAAACCAGGAATACTTCAAGCTTATGAAAAAATGGAAACCAATTCATAATGCCTAAATTTAAAACAACCCAAATGCAGAACCACTATATTTATAAAGCCATTAACTACTACAATAATTTACTTATCGAGATACGCTGCATCAGTAACTTTTCAGAGAAAATCAAAAAAGTTCAAACCTTCCTAAAATCAAACTTCAAATCATAAATAATTTAAACCTTTAGCTTTTTTCAAAATACTTCAACATTTCATTAACAAATTACCTTTTATTACCGTGTAATTAAATAACTCGCATATGTACCTGGGGGTCCCTCATCAGACTCAAGAGCTTCTCTTCACTGATGGGGTCTACGTGACTACAAAGTAGTGAAAATTTGATTTATAAATATATAAGATTTGTATTTGTACCATATACTTAATTTTTAAAAATTAAAAAAATCTAATAGAAATATATCTATCGAGGCAAGACTAGCGGTACACAATGGAATTCTGGTACCAACACTGATGTATGGAAGTAATGCCTGGAGCTGGCAAAAGAGGAACGAAAGTAGACTGAATGCAGTGGAGATAAGATCTCTCAGACGTATGTGTGGCAAATCCATTTACAATAGAGTAAAGAATGATGATAGGAGGAATGAATGTAAAGCCGATCTTAGCATAATTGATAGAATTAAAAAAGGGTCGCTCAGGTGGTTGGGCATATTGAGCGAATGAACGGTATAAAAGGAAACAATAGTATAAAAGTGTTGACGGCGCCAGAAAGAGAGGGCGACCGCGGAAGATGTGGCACGACCAGATTAACCAGATACTGGAAGATGGTCCCGTTAGGAGCCTCAACAACCGTCGAGCTTGCATGCGAAAAGGTATGAATGTGGATGAAGCATTTTTAACTATTATTACAGGAACTTACATCCATTACGAAAACTTCATTAGTTTCAATACAAGTTAAATAAAATGATAAAAATCTTGAAAAAATTCCAATTGGAATTCGGAGGTTTTTATTTTTTTATTTGACTTATATTAAAGGGAATGAATTTTTCATATTTGATATAAGTTACTGTAATGATAGTACAACATTTTACAAAAAATAAGTCAGAAATATTGAAAAAAATGCAAACTTTGATGTCGCATATCTCCTTAACTATTAATATTAGGTCGTAATAGCTTGAACATTTTCGACTCATTATCGAGGCAGGAATATATTCCTGCGAGGTTATTAATGTTTTCCAAATAACCCTGTATATTTAACAATATTATCTGCCAAAATCCACCCAACTCAAATGACTTAATATTCAAACCTTCTTACCTACTATAGTGTACGTGTCGAGAAAATATTTCAGGTTTGAAATTATAATGTAAGTCTGGCGGTCGCTGGCTCCTACCCTATGTTAGTGATGGTTAAACAGTTATTCTAACCGGTTATTTTCGGTACAGTTATTCGGGATTTGTATCTGATTGTCTGTGCTATTCTGAAAGAAGTGAACTGACGGGACAATGAGGGTAAAATTTTGGATGGCAGCCGTGCGGCCCAACTCTGCTTTGCAACGCTGGTTGCTTTTAGCATTGAAAAATGCCGACCACGCGGCGAATGAGTAGGATCTATATATGAGCTTTTGCTCATAAAACGGTCCTGGGCAAGCTGTGGGTCTGCCCTCATTGCGCTATTCTGAAAATAGCGACATTGGGATGTCAGATCTTTATCCCAATCTTGACAGGTATTTACAACATTGTACTGCCGCCAATTTATTCAAAGTTATACACAATTACGAATAATGAGCTTTTTAATTCATTGCACTCATTAATTTCGAACCTGTCAAACACAATGCGTCAAAAAATCGGCCTCACAATGATATTCAATAACTGTCAAGATGCATAAATAGTAATATTGCTTAGTTCAGAATACGGATGTGTATCGATGATTGATAACTAAGTAAGTCTAGTACCGATGGTCGAATTGCAAAAAATCAGTTGCCATCGACGCAATCAGATACAAATCTCAAATAACGGTTATTGTGTCACCGGTTAAAATATCATCACTACTAGGGAACATATCCCGAGTCGAGATTGCCCTTTCCAATCCCGCGGAATCCCTACGGATCGGGATCCCGAATACTTTTGTTTTTTTTTTGTTTATAGAGCTGAATAGCAATTAACGACAATGCCTTGCCTTTTATATCAGCAATTTTAATAAAATGTTCATTATTAATCGTTGCGTTAAAGTTTTTGTAGGCGTTCTTCTAAGCATCAATCAGTCAATGTAGTAGAGTAAAATCTACTAACTAGTAGTAGTTTTTATTACTATGTTAGGTTGAGAAAATACAGCAAATATTATTTAAAGCTATTTTCATTATTTGAATGTGACATGAATATAAGTTTTAAGTACTTACTAAAAGCTCTATAGACATATACAGAGTTATTTGGAAAACATTAATAACCTCGCAGGACTATATTCCTGCCATGATTATGAGTCGAAAATGTTGAAGCTATCATGACCTAATATCAATAGTTAAAGAGATATGCGACATCAAAGTTTGCATTTTTTTCAATATTTCTCATTTATTTTTTGTAAAACATTGGTCTATCATTACACTAACTTATATCAAATAAGAAAAATTAATCCCCTTTAATACAAGTCAAATAAAAAATAAAAACCTTCAAATTCCAATTGAAATTTTTTCAGCGTTTTTATCATTTTATTTAACTTGTGTTGAAACGAATGTATTTTTCGTAATCGATATGAGTTACTGTAATGATAGTCCAACGTTTTACAAAAAATAAGTCAGAAATATTGAAAAAAAATGCACACTTTGACGTCGCATATCTCCTTAACTATTGATATTAGGTCATAATAGCTTGTACATTTTCGACTCATAATCAAGGCAGGAATATAGCCCTGCTAGGTTATTAATGTTTTTCAAATAACCCTGTATAATTAAACATACAAAACATAAAAAATGCCGATCAATCCGATAACCTCGTCCGATTTTTCGGTTCGGGATTGATCTCGCAAAATGCCTCGAGATCTCGCGGGATCGGGATTGCGTTCCCTAATCGCTACCTACCTTACGTTGCACGGCCCTCGGAGGAATGCACATCTCTCGAGACTCGAGTGATCGTCCGAATTACCCGAACCCTGACGTTTTCGACATTATATAAGAGACCGGACGACATTGGTGCCGACGGCCGCCAAACTCGCTTTTTTGTAGTGGCCACTCAATATCATTTCAATATCACCAATGTCGTAAGTAAATGCCAATGCCGAATCTAACATACAAAGCTGAGCAATTAGCGAACAGTCGTTACGCAATGCGTCATAAATGATTAATTGACGCAGCGTGCGTACCTACATGCTTTTGAAGAATTGCTACTCCTTATTAAATTTGAAAACTAAGATAAATTATAGAAGTCTCACAGAGACGAAGCTATTTATGTGAGAAACGTGTATGAAAGATTTTTATACGGTGGCCCTGAGCTTACAACCTGTATGAGCTGGCTTAACACTCCCGCTCCAGAACGGGGTTACACCTTATCCCAAAAATCTTATTTTAAAAATTTTAATATATATTTTTTTCAATTAATGTAGCAACATTGTAGATTGACATTTTTAAAAATATTGATAGTATTATTTGTATAAATTTACTTATATATATATATATATATATATATGTATTAAAGAACATTTGAGCTGTCTGAATAATCATGGTTTTTCTGAATGTGCAAATCATGTATTAGAAAATGATCACGTCTTAAAAACAATTTTGTACATAAATAATTTTGGTCTGAAATTGAATAATTCTGAGTCATTAGAAATTAGTAATAGTATTAATAATCAACAAAATATTATTAATAATCAATTAAATTAAGCACTAGCCCAGTTCGAAAATTTTTTTCCAATAATTGTGAGTAATCAAGAACTTCGGCAATAATATTTAAAAATAAATTTTCAAATAATTTAGAAAAACAGAAAACAAAAGACATAATTCATTTTGTATATTTGCATATATTATATATATTATATATATAGATATATATATATATCTTTATATATACTAAATATTATATATATAAAAATTTTTATTTAATAATTATTAATGATAGCAGGTAAGCAATCGACGAAGCCGATTACCTTCTGCTAGGCCCTGCGGGCGGCTATTTTGACAATGATGGCAATGACGACAATTTGACAATAATGACAATGATGGCCGCTGCGCCGCCAGTTGTGTCTGCTGCATGGCAAGTTTCCATTTTTCAATACGGAAAATAAGCAATCGGCTATCGCCCGCATATAAATTAGTAATACATATAAAATAGTATTCTATGTATTACTATTTTATTGTCGGTAATACATATAAAATAGGTAGTTATTATCAAAGACGTAGGAGAATCCTGCTTAGGAAAATTCATAGATGTGGAACAGATCAATATCCAAAGTAATAATCTTCCAACAGGCATAACCATCGGCAGGTTGATCCTATATATTGGAATGTGTAAAAATCTATGCTGACGCAGTCTTAGGTAATTCTTGGGAACATATAAACCAAAGCTTCGCATAATTTTAGTATTATTGATAGGGATTATAATCCCGGAAGATTTTTCCAATCCCGGGTGGACTTAAATAATGCTAATCCAAGGATCCCGTGACCAGTCCCGGGATTGGCCAAGATAGTTAATGTAAGTGATTGGGAAATAAGAATATAAATGAAAATATGCAGTATAAAGTACAATATAAGTTAATATATTATAATAAAGCACCTTGTGGTGTAAATATTTTTAATCTCATTCATACAAAAGTTCAATTTCCTATATCTATATTATAATAGGGTATTTTCACATTTTTTTAACAGAAAAATATTAACTTTGGTTTAGAAAATACGTTTATGAAAATGATTTATTTTAATATGTATACTTAATAATTTGGAAAATCACGATTTTAAACGCCGTCAGACATTAACTTTTATGTCAATCTGACACGTAACAGCAAATTTGCGTATTAAAACGTTCATTCGTTTTTTTTTTACAAAATAAGCCGGCTTTTTTATACACTGCGACCATAAGGTCTGGGGAAAAGTTTTGTAGATTTTGTATGGTACCCAAATGTAGAAATTCATTCCTGAAAACCCCCGATAATGTTAGAGAAAAATTAATCCATTAAGGCATCAATTTTCGGTAAATTATCGGATTTTCCTTGTGAAAATCCGTTCTCTATTATTCCTAAATGTGTTCTTAGATAGTTATTTTATTAAAATATGTCACAAACACCGCAAAATCTAAAAAAAAAACCATACAAACACGAGTAATAAGACGAACATTGACCATAGAAAATAAACAAAGAACAGTGACAAACACCATATAATGTTATACCTGCTGACGCGGACACAAATAACTTGTTTGTGTCCGCGCAAATAACAGAGCGCGGCCGGACCGGCACATTTGGTAATTCTGAGACGCATAGGCCGCTGTTCTCTGTTAAAATATTTTTTTAGTATCAATCCCGAAAATTCCGGGAATTAGGTTTTTCAACGCCGGAATTACGGAACAGAAAAACTTTTGGGATACCGAGATGCGCAAAATGATCAATAATCGCTCACTTTGATCCGCGCAACAATCTATAAGTAAATTTTTTAAATTCTTATTTATTCTTAAAATAGGTTATATAATAACCTTTATATTTCCTAATATATACATTGTAAAATATCAGTACAAGAAATTTCTAATCAAAAGCACGTATCACAACTTACTTAGTTTTTTCTTAAAAATTTTCATATTTTTTTCGTCTCTAATATCTTCTGGCAGACTCACATACAACTTCATCCCACTGTACATCACAGAAGTTTGCGATCTTTTTTTCTTTCTGAATGGCAATCTTATTTCATCTTTTCTACTTGTACAATGGTCATATTGGTCATGTTCACATTTTTCTTACTAATTCACATGTATTATTGTGTCCATTAACAATTTTGTATATAAATAGAAGTAGGTACACAAAATTTAATTATTTGTCTAAATGTCATTATTTGTAGGCTTTCTAAAATCACTTTGATTCTTGTGTATCGATTTCTTTTTAGTATAATTCTTAATGATGTATTTTGGAGTATTGTTAATTTTTTCAATTCTTCTTCATTAGCCAGAAATAGTATACTGCTGCAGTAGTTGATGTGGGGGACTATTATTGCGTTATATATATTTTTGCACGAATCTGTTTTAATATATTTTCTGATTCTTTATTATTATTATTCCCAAGTATTTTGTATCACTTGTTTCTTTGATTGCTTCCCCATCGATAATAATTATTAATATGCGTAATCAAGTACACATTTCTTCTAGTCTCAGCCTTCTATGTTCAGTTTTGTTCAGCCTATTAAACACTTAGGTATGCAGATTTTTTGAGCCACATCTATTACCTTGATTTTTTGACGAATTTGTTTGTAAGGTGCTCAGAGATATTACAAACATAGCCCTTTCCATTGCTATTTAGGCAACTCTTCATTTGTGTATGACATTGACGGTGAAGGTTTATGTCTCGGCTCCGTATGTAAATATTGGGATTAGGCACATGTCAGTAGTATACCTACTTCAGAGCAAGCGCGGATCCAGGGGGGGGGTCATGGGGGTCATGACCCCCCCCTGGGCTGGGTCCAGGACCTAGGTGGACCACTAATTAAAATACTCATACTCATATTCAGTCACTAACTTTTTTATTTTTCAGTTACTGCTGTATCTTTAAGCAAAATACTGCAATCGAACTCGATTGATTTTAAAAAAAGCTGACGTAAAATGCGGACGTAATTTACCGACAGCTTTTTGAAGAGGCTAAAGAAGTAGCTGAGCAGCTAGATGTAGAAATTAAATGTCCCAGAATAGTGTCAAGACAAATACATAGGGCCAATAACCAACCTGCTCAATCTGCTCAAGAGTATTTCCGCAGAGCCATATATATACATATACATTCCTCTTCTGGATTCAATAATAAGTGACCTACAGCATCGTCTGTCTCTTGAAATACTTAATTTGTTTCAACTAAGCGTTTTCATGCCAAAAAGAGAATACAGTAATCAAGACATTGAAACTGTGAACAACTAGCAATCGATTATACATTGTTACTAGATAATACTCCAGTTTCTGTCGTTGTAAATGAATATCGGCTGTGGATGGTGAAGTGACAGCGGAGTCAGGACATACCGCAGTCAATTTCCGACCTTATTGGGTTGAATTGCGATATTGAGATGTATCCTAATATAAGAAGATTTTTATTTATTATGGCTACACTACCTGTTAGTGTAGCGACAGCGGAAAGATCTTTCTCTACGTTGCGAAGAATCAAATCGTGGCTAAGAGCTTCAATGGTTGAAGAACGTCTAACCGGACTGCCACTTCTCCACGTCCATAAAAACGTACCCATTGTAGTAAATGAAGTGATAACGCGTTTCGGGAGAAGATGTAAAAGAAAAATTAATTTTGTTATTTAAATATAGGTAGGTATTTTTAAGTACAGTAGGTGGTTACATTTATTAATAAAATACCTACGTTTTACTTGTAAGTATCTATTATTATCAATATTAAATTATAACTTCTTGTGACTTGACCACGACTATGTGACCCCCCCCTGGCGCCAAAGCTGGATCCGCCCTTGCTTCAGAGATAGTATACATAGGATATGTTCTAGTTTTCCAAATTGTTATTATTAATGAAAATATATTAAAGCTGTCTCATAGATGATATATCATTATCAATAGTGACATCTGTGTTGGATTATGGGAATGACAAAGTTTTCGACTGCAGGTGGCGGTAGTAAAAAGTAAAAATAAAACAATCGTACTAAACAAGGTGTGCAAATAAACATATACCTACAGGGTTATTTGGAAAACATTAATAACCTCGCAGGACTATGTTTCTGCCTTGATTTTGAGCCGAAAATGTTCAAGCAACCATGACCTAATATCAATAGTTATGGAGATATGCGACATCAAATTTTGCCTTTTTTAAAAATATTTCTGATTTATTTTTTGTAAAATGTTGAACTATCATTGCAGTAACTTATATCGAATATGAAAAATTCATTCCCTTTAATAAAAGTCAAATGAAATAATAAAATCCTTCGAATTCCAATTGGAATTTCTGCAGAGTTTTTATCATTTTATTTAACTTCTATTGAAACGAATGAGTTTTTGGTAAAATCGATATTCGATCGTATAATCGATTTCTTGTAATCGATATAAGTTACAGTAATGATAGTTCAACGTTTTGTAAAAAAAAGTCAAAAATATTTGAAAAAATAGCAAACTTTGATATTGCATAACTCCATAACTATCGGTGTTAGGTCATGGCTGCTCGTACATTTTCGACTCATAATCAAGGTAGGAATATAGTCCTTCGAGGTTATTAATGTTTTCCAAAATAACACAGTAGGTACACAACATCCAAAAAATTGGTAGATGTGGTAGTCTATCATGGGTGGAATTGGTGGACGTTACATTGTGTAAATTGATCACTTAAGCCAGCCGTACGATAGATAGGTCGTAAGCCCTATGAACACACAAAAAGACTTCCGTACTTACTTTCCCAAATAAAGAATAGCTTCGTCTCTATGAGACATCTATAAAATATCTTGATGTTTCATACAATTTCGTGAATTAATTCTGCATTCACAGATGGCATTGACTGATCATACCTTCTTGTCAAAGAGATAGATGACGGATCATGAAGAGGGAAGATCCTGCAAAGCAGATTTCGCTCTGGTAGTCGAAATGTTGGGTGTTTTAAAGCTCAGAGAGACACAGTCTGACGAAGATGATGATGATAGTGCGGACTCTAATTGAAATGGAAGGAAGGTGGATTGATGCCTCTGAGATGTGGTGTTGGAGGCTACGCGAGACGCTGAAAAGCAGACTCAATTCTACACAAAATAGGTAGGTACGTAAATGTATCAGTCAGAAAGAGATAGAAATTATTTTCATTACCATGTATAAGAAAGTACAATAAAACATAATTTTGAAGAACGAATGCGTATGAAGTTGTAGCGAATTGCGGTATTTATTCTACGGTATTTTCTCTTTCTTTATTTTAGCGCAGCATACGTGTGAAAGAGATACAAATAGATATAAACAGGGTTGCGTATTGTATTAATATTGCACCCCTAGACCAACTCCCGCAATGTGCGTCTATGCTCACAGTAATTCGTGTGGTCGTTCTGTGTAGCAGATATTTTGGTTTGTAACTAGTCTATATTTATAGTACGTCTATGGTCTTGTCTGTTCATTTATATTTTTTTCTCTTAAGTTCAGTATTACTTATTTACATAATGATTTTCTTTCTTGCATTGTATTGATTAGTTAGTATCCGATCTTTAATTTTTTTAACACTCTTTTTATTTTAAGACATTATGGTTATTCCACTATTTTTTGTAAATGAATAATGCTTCCATGTAAAAGCGCTTAGAGCATATAAATAAATCTAATAAAATAAAATAATATTTTTACTAACTAAAATTAACCAATTATATGCACTTATTATAAAATAACTAGCCGTAAAGATAATTGATAACGAACCTTGCGTGTAACCTAAGCCGCGAGTTTATTACGTGACACGCTTTTATTATCTTAAGTTGTAATTCTAACATTTACGGACGTTACGGTCCGACAGACAACGAAATAATCATTTTTAGAATAGATTCTATTTTTCTTTTGTGATGAGTTTGCAGATCTTCTTGAACACATTGATTTTTTAAAGATTATGATGATCCATAATAATAATGTTAATCAATATCTGTTGTACTTATACAATTTTATTCTCAAAGTAAATTTAAAATTCATCTAAAATTTTGTATGAGAAAATCGTTGTGTTTAGTTTTATTCCCTGTTTAACGGCTAGCCAATTTAAATATGTTGATATATTTTTGTAATTTCTACCAAACAACTCGTTTTCATAAAAATTATGAATTATTAGAATGAATGCATAGAATGATTGTTATTCCTCTGTTTCGTCGAATTTGAAATTTTTTATGACTCCTTCGTTATTCATATTCATGTAAAATAGTGGAGCAATATTGAAAAGTCAATTTTTGATTCTTTTCAAATTTTTTTTATGTATAAATTTTCAAATTTAAATTCTTGTCACATTTTCTGAAAGCACGTCAAATTTATCTAATATGTTTTAAGATGTAATTTTATTGTCTAGAATCTGTGTAATTTTGCCATAGAATATCGTATGGAAGCATTTAAAATCATATTTATATGTATGTATTATTGAACGTTTGGAATAAGTTTGGAACCGCCGGCATTGTATCGTTTGCCATTTTCCGTTTCTAAGCGTTGGTACGGTTTTCATTGCACCCCTGTGCAAAGGGCTGGAACTATCGCTTTGCGCAACTGCAAGTTGCCTCGTTGTCTGTCGAAAATGTCTCTCGGCGACCGATGTCAAGAAGGCTTTGCGTCTATTTCTTACTGAAATGTAAATAAAACCGTAGTTATACCACATTGCAGGTTTGTTATTGCCCCATTCATTTGTGTGCACGCGTTGTTTGGCTCCTTGCCCGTCACAAATATGAAATATCAAGTCTTTTCCGAGACTGCTCACCTGTGTTTTGTTTCATAAAAGTGTGAACTTTCGTTTTTATTGACGTTTCGCGGCTCGTACTTTGATGGTTTTCGCACCGATAACAGATTTCCGGCGAATATCTGCATTGTGAGTAAATGAATTAATAATCACGCTTCCGAACTGACTTATTCATTTGACCTAGTTCTGTGTGTCCATTGACCTATGACAGTGAATGTCCAATATTATTTTTAGTTAGCGTCATAAGTGAAATTCTATTTTTAGTGGAGTGTTGTGAAATGTAAATTAAAACAGTGACTCGATTTACATTTGCGATTGTTTCTATTTTAAGTTAATTTCGTCAAATTCCTCATAACTGATTACCTATTTCGCATACATAAGGAATTCGTACCTAGCTGTCAAATATAAGTATATTTCGTCCCCAGATTTACGGGGCATGTACTCTTGTCTTATTTTAATTTCTTGTAGGTAACCAAATCATCTGGAATGTTAAAAAGTGATTAATATATTCCACATCTATTTTCTTATCGTTTTCTGTCCATCTATTTTCGTAACTGAATGATTTTATCTCATAAATAGTTTTTTCTTTGATTGAATCTAATTTCAATATTTTAATTAATTTTGACTTCCAATTAGAAAATGATCTTTGAATATTATCTAGTAAGAAGACATTTTCTGTTTCAGATTATATATTCAACCACCATACACATTACAACTATCATACAACATCTGAATTAAGAGAGATACATTTTTTAATAAAAAGTGAGTTTTTAATTTATTTATTCAAATATTAGAAAAACAAAAATGAAATAGTCTCTGCTTTAATATTCTCCCTCCCAAAATTTTGGATGAATACATTTATTTATCATGCTAATTTAGGAAACTTGAGTGTTTGAGTGGAAAGATGTAACTGTTACGCAGACACAAAAGAAGGAACCGCATGTCTTTATTAAAATTCTCTTTTCAGTCAGTTAGAGAGATGAGAGAGTATGTTTTTTTTTTAAATTTGACAGAACATTAGTGCCCTCTACTGTGATTTTTTATAATAGTGTATATTGATAATAAAATAAGCTAAACACTAAGATAGGATAGCCTAACTTAATTCAACCTTACCCTGACTTCAATGGATTCCTGGAAGTTTTTTTTCAGTACCTCCTTGCCAGGAATATAATTAACAAGACTGAAATACGCACATGACTATTTGAACTGATCATAATAATTCTCGGCCTCGCTAAAGCTGAACCGGGTACAAGCCAGTTTATATTGAAGATTTTTTTATTTTGTCTAATTAACTTACCACTACTTTGTTTACCAACAGAGAGTATCCAATCTCTGCTCATCTGGCATTTTAAACATTTTTAAAATAAAATTATATGTTGTATACTCCAAGCATTTTTTTCATCTGTCCTTGGTGTATATGGCATATAATGCAAGCACCAGTGATACGAATGTGAATATCAAGCCTACTATTCGGTGAATACGAATAATTCAACAAGGTAATAAATAATACCACTGTTCTTTTTTTACGAAGAGATTTAATAATTAAAATTTACCACTGGAAAATTTTTGTTCAAAAAGCACAACATTTCTTTTATCCGTTTGTACATTCCCAGCGGTTGAAAATAAATATCACTTTTTTCACGCTTACGAGAGGTCATGTTATTAAATTTAGAGTTAACACTTTTTCAGACAATGGAAATAAAACGGAACGAAAAATACATATTACAAAATAAAAACTACATGAAATGAGCCCCTAACCTTATTAATAACCCAACGAAACTAGATGAAAGAACTCATGTTATGCTGTGAAACAAGCAACAACAGACAACTTGAGAACTCAACAAATCCATTCATTCAATGTTAGTGGAATCCCTGATAATAAAGGGCGTAGGTGTGTTCGGATACACGGTGCACAGCCAAACCGTAATTTTCGTTGCGTTCAGTTATAAAAAGTTTGTTTTTAATATTCGTGATGGTATTCGGCGAATACGAATATTAGTATTCGTTGCATCACTATCGCTTGACCACAATAACTTGGCACGCGGCGACTTTGGAACTAAAATTCACCCCGTCCGCACCCGGCGGTAACCCCTTGCCCTGTCATTCAGTACAATTTTGTATTTGCTCGGGAGCTGTGACATCTTGATTACCAATATACACTGAATTATTATTAAACAGTCCGGGTGCAAGAACAATTGTCAATGAAGTATTAAAGTTTTGCGAAGCTGAAAAAGTAAATAATGGACCAATATTACCGTCTGACAGTTTGGCTTACGGCTTACATTACGGCTTGGTTTCTTTAGTGCTGCCCGACCAAATTTCTGTTAAAGGCTATGACACGGGTCACCGGACATTCTGTACATTATGTATTGTGTAATAAATTTACACCCTGGCAACTTCTGTTACGCGACAGGGACGCCCTCCCTCGCACGCCAATTTATAGTGGTCGCATTCTAGCAAGCATCATATTTGAAATATGTTGGGCATGTTTATTTCTTTCCTTCTCGGGGTCTATGATTCAAATAGTCAGAGATTTTAGAAATAATTGAGGTTAATACCAGAGTTACTCCAATTAAACACTCTGAATTCAAATCAAAGTCCAACTACTTAAAGCCTAAGAATTCTCTATACCACACTAGAACAATATATGTATCACTAAATGACCATCTATAATACTAATATCACTAAATGACCATCTATTAGGTTCATCAATGACCTGTTGACGGTCTGTATGTTAAAAAAAAAAAAAGTGGGGTATAAAAGCAAAGGTAGCAATATTCATGACCTGGCTTAGTTGATCACTTTACACAATGCAACATTCACCAATTCCATCATAAGGGCATCCACACATTATCAAATTTTTAAAAGTTGTATATTTGTAGGATATAAAAGTAAAGGCAGGAATATTAAAAAAAAATTAATAAACGTTTTGAATGCAATCATCAAGGATTACTAATTTAAAATGGACTGGATTCTACATTTTATGTATCAGCGGCGTGCAGTGTGCCTTCAAGAACCTGGCTATATCTCCGTCGTTTCCCTCAAACAGAAGGCATTGACTGTAATGAATTTTTATTATTATTATTACGGTAATTTTTACCCCTGGTCTAATTCATATTGTGCCTGCATTTCAGGTGACTGCGTACCTCAATACTTCCGCCAAAATCTTCACGACTGCCTTCCATATCTGCAACCATTCCTAACACACAGTGTTGCCATGGATGAAAGAAAGATCAAAGCGAAGAGAAAATGGAATCCGCAAGGACGTTCCAACACTGTTGTGTACTACTGATATTCATTTGAAGACATTGAATGGAGACGTATTGAAAAATTTAATTTTGAAAATCACTCGACATTGCGATTTGAGAATGTCCTACAGCTGTTTGTCGAGGATTCATCGTGGACGGTTTTGAATTTACAATACTTGGCTTCCGGAAGATTATTCATGTCAAGAGTTCTTCCAAGGGATCAATCTATATTAGAAAAATCACGTATTTTGTATTAATGAGATAATGACATCGTTGTGACAAAAATTAAAGCTTCGGAGTCTGAATGCCGTTCCTATTAAGAAGAAATACTAAGTAATAGGAACAGGAAAAAATATATTTGTAATATTTTATTTATATATATTACGTTATCTGACAATTTAGAAGGGCTAACAACTTAAACTGCTGTGCATGTATCGTTGTTTTTTTTAATTTCCTTTCATTGGCTGATCTTCCAAAATGTAATGGCCATAAAGAATGTCTGAATTTGAACTGAATTTCAGTCTGCCAGGTAAATTTCCGAAGCCAAAATTGAAATCGACAACGTGCTCAGTTTGCCAAAATACTCAAATTTGAAAAATGTATTGAAGCTCACGCTTAGGCCGACAATACACGTCTTTCGTAGCCAAATCGATTGCCATTAATACAAATAAATTGTTCTTAAACCAGGAGTTGTGATATATGCTTTAATTTGTTTTAAAACTGACATCAAAGAAATTCAGATCTTTGTACATTAAATGATATTCCCGACAGGCATACATGTTTGACTAATGATTAAAAAAGTCAATGTGACGTATGATTCATAAGAAAATGCTGTATTTAAGTTTAATTTAAAAGATATTACATACAATGCTGTGTGTGTCTTAGGAGTATTTTTCGATATTCTGAAGAACTAGGTTGTGTTAACCGCCCAAAAAAAAATTTGGCATTGATGAAAAAATTTCAAATACGAGATCAAATCGTAAGATGTGTATTTATCGATAAACCTAATTTTATATTTAATAAATTGAAACGTTTCAATTAAAAATGGAAAAATGAAAACATCAACTTTAATAATGACAGTTTCACAAAAACTCATACGATATTGTGGAAAACACTTTTGATTTTATAAATGTTCCTGAACCTGACGATGCATACATAAATCAAACTCGAACCCTGCGTTGGAAAATGATGAGAAATAATTATATTTCGCCATGCAATACAAGCTAGTATAAATGAAATGCATTGTCACCTCATCTGCTAGATTTGATTTATCAATATTTTGATGACAAACTTTTGATTTTGATCAAGGAAACACATGCGTAGTATGAAAATGATTGAACTCCACGAATTTTATTAACAAAGAATGTTGAAAATTCTACGAGAACTTCCTTTGAGTCAAACTGCATGAACAATAGATATGCCGTCTATTTTGTGATTGCTGCTCTAGCTCCCGGCTAGATTCTCGGGTTTCGAAGCCGTCTGCCCTCCGCTCGGGGGCGATGTTAGTGGAAGATTCCGGGTATCAGTAGCAGCCAAACTGTGGCTCGCCGAGGAGACGGAGTGGGGTGCGGGGCGGGCGGGCGCCATGAAGAAGCAGAATGTGCGGACGCTGTCGCTGATCGTCTGCACGTTCACGTACCTGCTGGTCGGCGCCGCCGTCTTTGACGCTCTGGAGTCGGAGACGGAGAATAAGCGCTGGGATGTTCTGAAAGGTATGGACAACAAAACAACAAAAATTATTTTTGTACTAAGTAATCTTTATTTTAATTTTACTGTTTACAAAAACTCTCGTTTCAAGATATTTGTTATTCTGACTAAAAATAAAGAACGGATAAGGCGACTTGAGGCATTCGAGATGTGGATCTATAGAAGAATTCTCAAAATAAGCTGGATGGACAGAGTTACGAACGAAGATGTTATGACTCTCATAATGCAGTGAAAGATTGCCGGAAGTCGGGGCCCTGGAAGAAGGAGGACTTCATGGCTGAAAAACTTGAGACAGTGGTTTGTCCAAACAAAGTCCACATAGCCAACATGATAGCCAACGTCCGGTAAACGGACAGGGCACGAGAAGAAGAAGAAGACTTAAAATTATCATTACGGAATTACTTTTATATAGCTACAGTAATACCCTAAGTAACTTGACCCCATCTTAAATTTGGAGTTACCTTTCATTTAGTATGAAGACAGGAAAATGTCTTTGTCATTTTAGGACGAGGTATAAAGTTCATTTTTGTATGGCTCAAAAACATGCTTATTAAAAATGCCAGGTGCACATTTGTTCTGTTTAGTCAATGGAAGTATATAATATTGAAATCCAATTTAGCCATCAAATGTATCTTTTTCTTGTGCCCTATTCGTTCATCGGACCTTGGTTATCATCACTTTATTTACTGCAATAGTTGTTGTTTTGAGTATTCTCCTGTAGATCCACATCTCCAATGCCTCAATTCGCCTTATCAAGCTTTGGTGAGCATCCGTGCTTCCTTTCCATTAAATAATATCGAGAACACTTAGCATCTGACCACTCGCAATAATTATCCAAGGTTGAGATCATGACTGCAGAACGTGCGTTATTTGAAATTACGTCGCAGAAATTACGGAAAAGATTATTGAATTAGTGCAAATTGAACCTTGTTTATATGATACACGTCATCCAGACTATTCAAAAAAGACATTATTGTGAGACATTAAGTTATGAACATATTCAAATTGAGATCTGTCTAACCGATAGTAATTTTGAAATTTTTCATCAGATAACTCTGCAAAATGTAATAAATCTCCACGACTAGAATGTTTTTTCAAGTAGATACCTAATCACTTTTCAAATAGATTTTTTACGATTTGCCAGACTGTAAAGTAACAACTCGTTAATTTCATAGTCTGAATTCTGAACTCATTTTGATCGTCAACTCGTGAGCTGTATCAGCCGTTACATGAATGCGTGTGTCTGTCAATATTTCTGTGCCCCAGCATGCGCTCGTAGCCTACGTTTGCACCGAATTCTGTCCTGAACTACGCTACGTCGCCTGTGCGTCAGCATACGCTAAGCCTTATTCTGAATATAAGTCGAAGAGTATGCGTGAAAGAATGCATTCCTGTCGCAGGTCTCTTTTTATTTCTACTTCATCTATTAGACAGCGTTCTACCCTTACTGCTGCTTTCTGGTTCTGACTATTGCTTTTATATCTTAATCGTCTATCTCAGATACTTTCAGGATTTCAATAATTTTATCATGTCTAACTATCAAACGCTATATGGAAGTCAATGAAGCATCCATGTGCATTTGTATTCACATCTCTACATTTTTGGATCAGTACTTGAATAACAAATAACTCTTCCTGTAATATATATCTACATAAATATAAAATAAAACATAAGCAAATTTGTTTGATGGAATAAAAACCTCTTGATTTGATTTCAGAAATAGAGTCAATGGTCAAGAGGAAGTACAACATCTCCTCCGAGGACTTCAAGGTTATGGAGACCGTAGTCCTGAAGGCGGAACCCCACAAGGCCGGCCAGCAATGGAAGTTTACGGGAGCATTCTACTACGCCACCACCGTGCTTACCACCATAGGTTATTTTCATTCTTAATTTCTTTTCATTTATTTCATTCTTCTTCTTCTTCATGTGCCCTGTCGGGTCTCCCCGACGTCGGCGATCACCTGGGAGAAAGTTTCCTTGATCAGGTCAGTGAGGAACAGCTCTTCCACGCTCTTATCCCAGTCCACCCTCAGATGTTTCGAAGCCAGGAATGCCGCCTCCTTCCGACCCCTCTGCGACCCTCAATTTTTCCCTTCATGACGAGCTGAAGAATGGAGTACTCTTCGCCTCTCATGTATTTCATTGCTTTACTTAATATACATTTGTTAAGGTTTAATTTTACTATGTCTGTCTCACAAGAGAGCTCTGTGTTGAGACAGGTAAAGTTTACAATTATAATTAGAAGATGTAATACATTTTATATAAATAGGTTAAAAAAAGATTAATCATCGTGTACACTGAGCCACAGATAAATATACCCTAATACAGTAAAACCTCGTTAATTCGAAATTCAAGGGACCCAAAAAATAAATTTTGAATTATAGGGGCCCCCGTTAATTCGAAATTTTAGGTACAAAAAAAATCGCAGCGCGATTGCGAAATTTGCCAAAAATCGTAAAACTCTTGAAAAATTGTTAATTTTGTTAAATTTATGTTTATATTTAAAAAACCTTTTTTTCCATGGATAAGTGGCCATAATCAAAAATGTTTATTATACTTGAATTTATGGAACGCTTCTTCAATCTTCAAACGAGTTTAAATTTTGATTCCTCCTTTTTTCTGGTTCAAACCAACAATGCATGGTTACTAGAAATACAATTGTCAATAAATACGTGAAACAATCAGATAAGTCACTAAAAACATCTTACAAAGAAAATTTAATATTTTAATAATACAAACACAGTGAATAGAAAAAAATCGAACTAAAGACAAATTTAAAAACATGAAAAACAATTTAAAACGCGTTTAGGTATGAGGATTAGTGCAAATGCCGCAAACTAAACAATTTTAGGGATCGCGACACAATATATATAGACAAGGGGCATTTCATAAAGTACCGTGAATTGATTGCGAAATACGCCAAGAATCGTAAAACTCGTGAAAAAGGCATTAATTTTGTGAAAAATGTCTGTTTTTCATATTTCAAGAAATCATTTCGAAAACGCAATGTTTATTATGCTAATACAAAAATCGTGACATTTCAAAGTACCCAATATTGACATATTTGTTGTTTTCACTTGCGAAAAAACTCGAAATATTTTTTCAATTTCGTCATATTTCAAAATAATTTCGAATTACGCGAACTAAAATGTATTGATTTGCAGCGCAAGGGGCTAAAAAATATTTTGAATTACGAATTATCGGGGTTTTCGAATTATCGGGGTTAATTTACTATGACATTCACAATTTGGGTTTTTTTAAATTTCGAATTATGGCGAATTTCGAATTATCGGGGTTCGAATTAACGGGGTTTTATTGTACAATATGTTACCTGCATGAAATTTAAGTTCTTAATTTATTTGGATGAGTTTCCCAATTAATGGTCAAGCCATCTCTCTTACCCAAATTTTATTAATGTTTTTAAATTTATCGGATTATTCAATTGTGATACCCTTTTCAGCATTGTATTGTACAGTTTCGGGCCTATGTGTTTAAATTTTCTTTGTCCTTAAGTGGTTCGCGCTCTTGGGACTTGAATAGAATCTTTGTTTCTACGTGTATGAATAGTGTTTTGGGTGTGTATGAATTACCTTTGTACATGTATACTAGGACAGTTTTGACATATATTTGTCTAACATCAAAAACGTCTACTTTATTAAATATTTGAGATGCGGTGTCTTCCTATGCTTCTTTTACCACTTATTTTCCCCTGGATGATGAGTTGGTTAAGACTATATTGTAGTCCTCTCCTAATATGTCCGAGATACTCCAGCTTTCTTGTCTTGATAGTTCACAGCACTTCTCAGCCTTTTCCATACGCCGGGGGACTTCAACATTCTTCACTCCATCCATCCAGGAAACTTTCAAAATGCGTCTATAGAGCAACATTTGACTTTGGCGGATTAGTTCTCGGTTAAGTGTCCATGCATCCACCTCATATAAGAGAGTGGCAACAATATAACACCGAACCATATGCATTTTAAGTTGCAGGCTTAGGTCATGGTTAGAAAATAGCGATCTCTTTTCGAACTTCTACTTTTTGAAATAGATCCTAGATCTCATTCACCCATACACCTTAGTACTTGTTTTACCTGATTTTTTCAATTGGTTCATTTTTGGCTTTGGATATGTTAAAATATGCATGAAAATTACATATGTTTTAAAAGATATTTATCATAAGTGCATCTACTCTATTGAAATCATGAGAGACGAATAAAACAACATTTAAGCAATGCCAAACAGGGCAATCTTCTTATATCGGAATGATGTTATTTCTTTATTTATACATTCCCAGGTTACGGACACTCCACGCCCTGCACCATCGGCGGCAAGCTGTTCACGATGTTCTACGCCATCGTGGGGATCCCTCTCGGACTCGTCATGTTCCAGAGTATTGGTGAAAGGGTTAACATGCTCAGCAGGTCTGACTGATTATAAATTAACATTCTTACGTTGTGCATTATCCTAACACAATTGGTAAATATTAGCCTAACGTAAGTCGATAGGATTAAAAAATGAGAACACAAATTCAACCAGCTGTGCTAGTTGTTATGTCGAATTGTGATAGGGGAATATAAAGACATATTTATTTGAATTCCATTTTGTTTCAAAATATCATGCTCAATGTTCTCACTGCACGCCCCTGCCGATCAGTAACCTGGCTGGGCGAATGACTGTGTCAAATCACCTCAAATTGCAATCAGTTTTTCAGGTTGGATGTGGGATTATAGTGTCTCATAATAATGTATATGGACAGTGCTGCAATGACGGTATTGTACCCAAATATCACAGTATATATATTAGATATTTACATTGAGACAATGGTCTCATAATAATGTGTATGGACAGTGCTGCAATGACGGTATTGTACACAAATATCACAGTATATATATTATATATTTACATTGAGACAGTGGTCATAAAAAATGCCCTGCGCTTTGGCGCCATGGATATTTTAACATTCTCTCCGGACATACGTCACCATGCGCCACGCGAATGGTCACACTCATGTGACCATTCGCGCATGCTCTCGTGCTCTTAGGTACTCGTAAATTATTATTTTTAATTTTTTTCCAAATTCTTTATTGAAAATAAAATAGATAAGTGTTACTGTGATTTTATATATTAGATTTTTTATACTTGTTTAACTGTCGCCAGAAAAGTTAAAATTGTATTTGGGGACAGGAGTACATGATGCATAATACGTATGTATGTTAAAAAAATATCTTTTTAAAGTAAATCAATGATTATGTAAATAATATATGTAGAGAATTATAAATATTATAACATAAATATTAGTGAATCAAGTATACAAATCATTTTACAGTACAGTTATTTTTAAAATTTTTACTATTTTTTATTTTGATTGTGTATTTGTTGTTTTATGTATTTCTTGAATTTAGTATATATGTTACAGCGAATTTGCATTTTTAGTGAGACTATACTTTCACTAGTAAAAATGTACTTTTCCCGGTCGGGCAGAGTGGGGGCAGTGAAAACATCTAATCAACGAATTCTCAGATTCACTACACATAATCCGTGAAAATACATTACTCAAAGCATAGACAATATATCGGTGAAACCATCAATTTGTACACGTAATTCTTAAAGCGTAGAAAGTATAAAGGCGGCACTACACTAGACGATTTTTATTCATTTTGCGGTCCTATTTTAACTCCTAAATTAAAATAGGACAGCGGCACCGCAAAACGAATACGAATCGCGAAGTAAGGTGTCGGCTGAAAGATCGCGCACTCGGGTTTTTTATGATATCTGACGACTGCCGGAACAAAACGAGGTTATGTCACCATGTAAATATTGGGGGGTTAAGGGAAAATTTTTATTAATGAATATGTATTTTGTCAATTAAGTTTATTAAATATGTTTTTTTTATAACAATACAACAAAAGTTTATTTCTTACAAATATAGAAACATAAATAAACATACACCCGGTATTATTAATTTTAAATGAACCTTTAAAAGTGCGTCAAGTAACAAACACTCGATGCGAAAAATACAAAAATCAAAGAGATTCTAAGTCATCATTTACGTTTGAATTCATTCAGATTCTTCCGCATTTCCAATTTTCTATCTTTTTATCAAAAATGTGTCTAATGTCGTTTGCGTTTCTTGTTTGCGCACGTGTAAGCACGGGTGGTAGACGTACAACATAAAGTGCGCGGTTTTTAAGTTCGCAAACTTACTCGGCTCGACGTCGGTGACAGACGTGAAGCTTGCTCGCACCGTATCATTTTTATGAGTTTAATCGACTGTCTTTTGAATTATAAGATGATCAGAATTTCGTAAGTGTTCGCGATTAAAATTTTAAAAATATATTACGTTTTAGTTACCTACCTAAACTAATCATTGAATATCAAAGACCAGTCCAGAAGTGTGACAGTTCGAGAAACAGAACTATCGCCACAGAATAGAGAATATGCTATCGCTCAAAGGATAAAAATTAGAAATACTGTCGCTCTGTGATGACTTTGGACTAGACTAGTGTAGAATGAGACACAAAACGCAAAATAAATTTTGAAAAACAAGGTCTATGTGCCATTAGAATCTTATTATAAAATCATATAATGAAGAATTGGTGCAGACGAAACTTTCAACACTTCAAAATGACTATTTTAATAATATCCGTTACCTACATAATGTTGATTTGCACAGAAGAAATTAATAATGCAGTAAGAACCTTGTTCACGCAATGACTTATTAAATTGTTATTCAAGACCCGGTTGTTTCAATTTGGATAAATAAAAGTTTGTTTAAAAGCATAGATTTTTACGGAAACGGATTTCAGACTTGTCAAATTTAATTTTTGACAGTTCGGAAACCAATAAATTCACTAGTAAGTGCAAGTTAAAATATTGTATTCATTTCTATTGGTGAAAAACTCTTTGAATATGATAAGAATGACCTTGAATATACTTTCTCTAAAATGCCAGTGAATGATGGACTCACTAGAAAATCAGATTCACTGTAACATATATATATATTAGGTCCTTACATATGAAATTGGCGTTTTGCGGTACTGGCAAATTTGATCTCAAATATCTTCTCTTTGGTTAGGAATTCCAAATCCAAATTTATACAGCTATTTACTCATGTATTTGTGTTTTGAAAATTATAATTCATTTGTTTTTTCCTCAATTGTTTTTTTCTTTGCGTCACTCAGTTTACAAAATGAAAAACTTGAAATGTCGCGTTATGTACGAGTACGAGTTCCACCGTGGCACCAGTGCTGCAAAAACGGCTCGAAGGATTAATGATGTGTATGGCGACGGTGCCGCAAAAGAAAACACAGTGCGTTTTTGGTTCCAACGTTTTCGTTCTGGAAATTTCGACCTGCAGAACAAGCCCCATGGACGGCCGGAGACCAAAGTTGATAATGAAGAATTGAAGGCTATTGTGGAAGCGGATCCATCGCAAACCACATCCGAGTTAGCTGCAGGCTGCGGTGTTAGTGATAAAACTGTTTTAATCCACTTGAAGCAAATTGGTAAGGTGAAAAAGCTTGAAAGGTGGGTACCTCACGAATTGAGTGAAGCAAATCAACAAACGCGCGTTGACTGCTGCGTTGCATTACTCAATCGGCACAATAATGATGGGATTTTAAATCGAATCATTACCTGTGATGAAAAGTGGATCCTGTACGATAATCGGAAGCGCTCATCGCAATGGCTGAACTCTGCCGAACCAGCCAAACCATCCCCTAAGCGAAAATCGACTCCAAAAAAGTTACTTGCGAGCGTTTGGTGGACTAGTGCTGGTGTCGTTCACTACAGCTTTCTTAAATCTGGCCAGACGATTACGGCAGATGTCTATTGTTAGCAACTGCAAACCATGATGGAAAAGGTAGCTGCTAAACAACCGAGGCTGGTTAATTGCTCTAGGCCACTGCTGCTTCATGATAACGCTAGACCACACACTGCAAAACAGGCTACCAAATTAGAGGAGCTTCAATTGGAATATCTAAGACATCCACCGTACTCTCCGGACCTTGCCCTAACGGATTACCATTTTTTTCGAAATTTGGATAACTTCTTGCAAAGGAAAAAATTCAACTCCGATGGGGCAGTCCAAACCACCTTCAAAGATTTTATTGATTCCCGTCCGAATGGTTTTTTTAGTAAAGGGATCGATGAACTACCTATGAGATGGCAAAAGTGCATAGATAGCAATGGTACATACTTTGATTAAATAAATATATTATAATAAAAAAAAATCGGCTATATGTTCCTCCCATACTAAACGCCAATTTCATATGTAAGGACCTAATATATATATATATATAAATAAATGGTAAATATAAAGTAAACAATATATGTTGGAATTATAAACATTATAAAATAAATATTAGTGAATCAAGTTTACAAATTACTTTTGGAGTACAGTTATTTTCAAATTTTAACTATTTTTTGATTGATTGTCTTTCTTGAACTTAGTATGTACATATATTGTTCTTCAGTTCTGACATTCACTGGTAAATTATTGAAAAATTTAACACCTAGATAAGTGTAATGGTGTTGTGTGGCTGTTTTGTTGTATTCGGAAATGTTTAAACATCCTTTTATTTGCGCTCTTTGGCTATGAATATGAGAATTATGAGTTTGTGGTGTATTTATGTTTTGTTGAATGAATGTCTCTTCATGTATTTCGTCGCTGTATATATAATTAATCCTATGTGACGTTTTAGTACATTCTGAGATAAACGAATAAAACTGTTTTAAAAATTAATTGCAGACTAGATTTATAAAAAATATTTTAAATAATTACCAGGCAGACTTTCCACATAAACGGCAATGTTTTTTTTAGTATATCTCCATTATTTAAATGAAAAATTAACAAATTGATTCGTTCACCTCAGGATGTACTAAACGGCACATAGGATTTATTATATATACAATGACGATTTGTAATATTGAAGTGTTTTTGCATAATCTGTGTAATGTTGGAACATCACTGAAAAAATTTTTTCATTTAAAAAAAATAGAAATTAAATATTTATGCTACAGATTTTTATCATATATCAAAATATGAATGCTATGATATAACAATTGTGATAGAAATACTACGAAATATATGTTGTATTCCAATTTTTTTCAAATAATCGGTTACGTAAAAGTCATGCTGCGATGTTCCCACTGCACGCCCCTGAATCTGCCATGTTTTTGTTCTGTGCGCTAATGCAGAAATAATATATTGGTCTCACATGTGCATCAAAGGCTAGTTTTAGCTACACAGGCTAGCCATCCTAATCTTCTTTGCTTCCTTTTGCTCAAATTCACTAGTCTGGTTCTCTTTCTCTAACTTCGGCAATTGACTGAACTGAAAAAATGAGCATTTAAAACATAATATTACAATTTGACACCGTTGTCTACTGAAGGTGAAAAAAGAATGTAGAAGAATTTATATAAAGTGTTACAAAATTTTACGTAACAAAATTTTCTAATGCAGTTCTCGTGACAAAATGTGGTGACGTTTTATATTAAATAATTTATTGGCAGAATATAATTCAGAGAGATCTTTTTGACAAACTGAAGGATTTGTTCTATTTTATAAAAATAATAATAAACATTATAATCTCTTCGTTCTTTATAATTGATCGCAAAACTTATATGTATTAATTCTGTTTTCTTACAAAACTAATTTGCAGTTCTGTTTTCATTTTTTGGAGCTGTGTTCAGTTATGCACTATGATTCCAGCGTCATAATAAGATCGGTGAAGCGCGCCATGAACTGCCGGCAGACCGGGGCGTCGGAGCTGGACCTGATATGCGTTGTGACCACCCTGTCCTCGCTGATAATCGCCGGGGGGGCTGCAGCCTTCTCCAAGTTCGAGAATTGGAGTTACTTCGACAGCGTTTACTATTGCTTCATAACACTCACCACCATAGGTAGGACATGAGGGCTCCCATCTCTTATTCACAGACTCATCCTACATATATTCCTTAGTATTCTGTCCACAGAATAAAATCCCTTTTACTAGGCCAAAATCAGCATTACATTTACAGTAGAAACTCATTTATCCGAAATTTAAGGTACTTAAATTTCGAATAAATGAGTAAAAAAAAATCCAGTAATATTCTTTACACATTGGGTGAATTGTAAGCAGTTATGGATGTAAGCAAAATATAACATAAAGATATAAAAATCAGAAACAAAAAATCCAACAACTTTTACGGAGACCGGACAAAAAAAATACAAAATACCGAGACTGTTTAATAAAATACTGGATGGACTAAAAAAATTAAACAAGACATTTTTTTTTTTAAATAATGTTTTATAATGAAATGTGAATATTATATAATAATATGATTCTGTGAGTATGCATATTGTTCCTACAGATAAGCTGTATATTCGTAAGATGTCTAAGATAATAATATGTATTGAATAATATTGATACAGATTTAAATAAATTTAAAAAAAATCAAAGTTTGAATTTTTTCAATATTTCTGGCTTATCTTTTGTAAAACTTTAGACTTTCATGTAAGTAATTTATGTCACGTACAAAAATTCATTCTCTTTGATACGAGTCAAATAAAATTATTAAAACCTCGGAGAAATTTGAGATTTTTTTGTAAGGTTTTTCTTTTTATTTGACTTGTATTAAAGCAAATGAATTTTTAATATTCCATATAAGTTACTGTAGTGATAATCCAATTTTTAGTTGGAAACGTTGAAAAAAGATACAAACATTAAAGCCGCTCATCTTCGTAACCGTCGACATTTCACCCATAGCGTAAAGAATATTTTCTATTTAAAATTGAATGATGAAGACATCCAAAGCTAGCCATGAGACACCCTGTAAATCAGGGCTAATAACGACCCCTCGTCGGTCTGTTTGTTAAAAATAAAGTTTTATCTAGGTTTCGGCGACATGGTAGCCCTGCAGAAAGACAACGCGCTGAACTCCAAACCCTCGTACGTGATGTTTGCCCTCATCTTCATCCTCTTTGGCCTCGCCATCGTAGCCGCCTGCCTCAATCTCCTGGTCCTCAGGTTCGTCACCATGAACACGGAAGATGAGAGGCGAGACGAACAGCAAGCCATACAGGTGACACATCACTTTGTATTTGTTTTATATAAAATATAGGTATCAGCGATTTTTTAGTACGTTTCTTCAAGTAAATTTGCATTCATGGCGGATTTTGAATGACTAATTTCCATTTCGGTGCTTATAAACTGATGAAGCTTTGAACCTCAAGTCTCATGTAAAGGTTGATAAACATATGTTACTTAGTCCAGCATGCATGCTTCATTAACTTCTTTAAAGCGTTTGACAGAGTTAGACGTGATAAAAAGACTAGAAGAATAGTGACCGATCTTGTGTTTTTACACAAAATAATAAACGGAACTATCGACTGTCCTCATCTATTAGAATGTATTTATTATAATGTAGTAGGCCAATGAGCTAAAGGCAAGCGCGTACTGATGTGGGGTCTCATCCCCCCGCAAGTCTCTCTACCTGCTAGCCACCCCTATTTAGTGCTGTACATGCCTACATCGATTCCACAAATTCTAGTGGGCCTAGTGATTCACACCACTATCTATAAGTGACCCACCACGCACATTCCTTACGCACCCGCATTCCTTCAGTTCGTTGGCCGACTATATCTGCTTGTGTGTCCATCCCGCGAAACTAGAAGTTGTGCAGGTTTGGCCTCGGAAACTGCAATCACTAATAATACCTTTAAAACTCTCCACTTTTTACAACACATCGACTCTGTTGATGGACCCTGCAATGGGATCCGAAACATCGGCCAGAGAGATTGGATATACATGGCAGAATATCCCAAAAAACTACACACATGTGTTTACAAGCTCAATTTACAAAGGTTTTAATCAAAGGTGTGAAACCTATAACTTGAAATATAGCCCCCGTGTAAAGATTGTACAGCGCTTTATATTGGAAAAACCGGTCGAAATTTCAATGTAAGAGTTAAAGAACATTTAAGATGTCTGAATAATCATGGTTTTTCTGAATTTGCAAATCATTTATTAGAAAATGATCACGGTTTTGATAAAAATTTAGGACTTTCTATTTTACATATAAATAATTTTGGTCTGAAATGGAATAATTTAGAATCATTAGAAATTAGTAAAGCATGTAATAGTAAATAAAATATTATGAATAATCAATTAAATTTGACTACTAGCCCAATTCTGAAAAATTTTCCAATTGCGAGTAATTAAGAACTTCAGTAATAATTATTTTTTTAAATAATGTGGAAAAACAAGGAACAAAAGACATTTCATTTGAATTTTTTTGACAGTTATACAACACCCTGATGATGGAATGGTAATTTCTGAAACATGTTGGTGTAAATACTCAAATAAAAGTAGATATATACAAATAAAATAATCAATATTTAAAAAAAAATGTCAATTTACAATGTTGCTCAATCAATTGAAAAAAAAAATACAATCTCTTTTGTTACAGTAGTTAAGTTATCTAAATTAACCAAAAAGTTTAGGAATTTGATTAAATTCTTAGACATTTTTTGTTTTTCTTATACAGTAAAACTCTGTTAATTCGAAAATGTTCAAATCCGCAAGTCCAAAAAGTTAATTTCATAGTAGATTAACCTCGATAATTCGAAAACCCCGGTAATTCGTAATACGAAATAATTTTTAGCCCATTGTGGCATAAATCTATACATTTAAGTTCATATAATTCATTCTTTATTGGAAATTTGACAAAATTTAAAAAATATTTTGATTTTTTTCTCAAGAGAGAACAACAAATATATCAATGTCGGATACTTAAAGTAATATAACAAATATGCAAAATATAGACCTTTTCACAAAATTATGGGCTTTTTTCATGAATTTTTGTCGAATTTCATAAATGCGATTTAATTTTTTTTTCGTGTACCTTGAATTTCAAATTAAGGCGGCACAGCCGATTCACAAACATGCATAACTGTCAAATTACATCGATAGATCATGTCCTTTCAAGCCGTGCGCGACATGTCATCTGAGTGCAAATCGAGTGAAAATTACACATTCGTTACATATTTATGGTACATACGTTGCTAAAATAGTAAGGTTTGATAGAAAGAGATGGTCATATATTCTTTGCTTTCGTCCGCGTCAGGTATCCCCACAGAAGTACCTCACGTATCAAAATATTTACTTATTTAACTTTAGACAAATGATCTTATATTATTTGAGTCTACTTATTATTTTCCGTAAATAATTTAAGAATCATAGTAATAATTCTGAACTCCCTTTTAAATCAATGCATATTGTAATATGACAATACAAAACAATCACCTAGCCCCACATGCGTACTGCGTATATCAAAATGTATTTTTTTATCTATCGACAAATTCCCGTATTTTATTTTCGTCCAATAATTACTTACTGAATAGAATTTAAAAAACATATTAATAATTCTGAAATACTTTTCATATCATAATGAATACCTTTAATATTAAACAAGAAATAAATATATGGGAGACGCGAATGCGCATGCGCACGGCGCGTACAGTATGTATCTTGATACCTCAAATGATCTGGAACAATTGTTGAATTAGAATAATACCAAAACTGACATGTGACGCAAGTTCAAAGTTTAAAAAGGATGAAACCGTTCGAAAATCCATATAAAACCTTAATATATGGGAGATATCAATTACTTTTGAGCGTATTATATAATAATAATTCATATAAATGTCAAATTTGGCGTAAAAGTACAAGGAATAGTGAAATAAATGACGAGGAATATTCGGCTACATAAACACGACTGACCCCTGCCGTGGCCAGACGGCATCTAACATGGATTCTGACGTTGACGATGTCGTTTTTCATACTTTAGAATTTTTATTTTAAAATAATAATTAACGTGTTTTTTATAAAAAAATTTAGCTTTTTAATAGTGAATGAAGACTCAAAGTGCGAATATAGATACAATATATTGTTTAAAATCATCTTTTTATATGAATAAACAACGTTTGAAAATGACCAAAAAACGTAAATATTTAAGCATGTTTCAAAAATTATATCTTTTTTAATATTGAATATTTCTTAATTTCCTACGTACGGATTCTAGATAATTAAGTAAACTTTATATGTATAAAAAAACATATTATGCTTACATAGAAATTTTAAACGAACCACTCTACGCCCGGGAACATTAAAAAGGTCTTTTTTGCCGCGGCCTGTGGATTAATGTCTATATTTTTCTTAATTATTGTAAATAATGTTTAGTTTATTACTTTTATATAAGAATAAAGGTTCTATCTAAGTTATCGCCCTAAAAAAATTGCAATCTATCATATACATTCTGATATAAATGAATAATAAAAACCCACATTTTCATAAAAAACGCCGAAATATGCATTTGCAGTGAATGTACCGCCTTAACAGGATTCCGCATAATTCGAAATATTAATATATTTTTAAGCCCCTTGAATTTCGAATTGATGAGTTTTTTGTATCTTCTATTTTGAATCTAAAAATTTGTATTTTTCAGGCATTGCGCGGCGCAGTGCGGTTGGAGGGCGATGTGATCACAGCAGACGGCGAGATATTAAGAGGCGTTTCGAAAGGAACGCGGTTGCCTGCAGACCCTAGAGAGATACTACAAGGTTTATTCATTTATTCACTTTATTCATTTTAACATCATCTTAAACATCGTTCATTCCATGGATTAGTGTAGAAAAAAATTTTTTTTGCTGAAGAGCAAAACCAAAACAAAACTATTTAAAAAAAATTCATTTTGGAAATCTTAACAATATTTTTATATGAAGGTATGTTCTGAGTTATTAAATTTTGTTCTCTTCTTTTTTTTTATTTTAATGAAGTTCATCAATGGTGGGTCCGCTCTGTACTAAGTACTATAATGAAGTACTTAATTATATTGAAGTGCGCACTTCACATGTCTTTATTCGAAAACTTTAAACTCACACGTCACACTTCAAATGCACCCTTCAAACTTCAAACACATCGCTGCAAAGTGTGACTTTCAGCGAAGTAGAACGAATGAATACTTTAGGTGACTTTCAATAATCTGAAAATTTTTGGCAGACTTGATATAGCTAAAATCCCACCCTGTTAGAAATTATTTTTGGTCGGATTTGATGTAGATAAAAATACTTTTCTCCAAACCCCACCTCACATCAGTGATAATTTTTAGCTACATGCGAAATTTTGTAATAATAATAGTTGCTCACTTCGTGCTGTATATTGAAGTAAACGAAGTGCGTAATGTTTCAGTACCTACTATGTACAAATGAAGCTCACACTTTGAAGCCTTCAAATTGGTAAACGTGCGCATGTTGAAGCCTTCATACTGAAATGAAGTTTTGTCCTTTGCTAAAGTAGACTAAAAGTGTGATTGCCTTAAATTTTTTCTTTCACATATTTTACACTTTCTTATATTTTACTACATTTTAACTCTATCCCCATGAGATTGTAAAGAGTGTTATTCTTCCAGGTGGTACACCGCTGGCACAATTTCCGGAGGAAGAGTACGCGGCCAGCGTGTGCAGCTGTCATTGTAACTGTTTTGGACAGCAGAAGTATGTTTACACCTTATTCATAACTAGCCGAAAATGACGTTTCTTTTGCATGCCGGTTCCTAAAGAAATGTTCTTATTTATAGACAGGGTTCGAGGATATGCGAGGGCGGTCCAATAAGTACCTAGCCTCACCGCCCGATGGTGCTACTATCTCAAGAGAAATTTACTACCGTGTAGTATATTCTTGTAGACGACTACTGTAAAAATTTCAGTCGAATCGGATTCGTAGTTTTGTTTTGACCGCGTATGGAAGTGGGCGTGTCCGCGGATTTTAGAAAAATGAAAAAAGAGCAATGTCAGTCGGTGATTTGATTCTTGTTTTTGGAAAAGAAATCGCGCAGCGAAATCAAAGAGCGCTTGGATGCTGTGTATGGTGAATCTTCTCCTTCGATGGCGACTGTCAAAAAATGGTTTAATGAGTTTCAACATGGTCGCACATCGGTTTTTGATGAGCCACGCCCAGGTGTCCCGAAAACGGCTACCACGGAGGATAACATAACAAAAATCCACGATCTCATATTAGCAGACCGCCGATTGAAGGTGCGCGAGATAGCTGAGACAGTAGGCATCTCAAAAGGCCGCGTGGGTCATATCCTGCATGAAATTTTGGGCATGAGAAAACTGTCGGCGCGATGGCTGCCGCGTTCGCTCACTCTGGACAAAAAGCGAAACCGTGAGACTACTTCAGAGCAGTGTTTGACGCTGTTTAAGCGCAATCCGAAGGAGTTTCTACATCGTTTCGTGACCGTCGACGAAACATGGATCCACTGGTATACACCAGATACCAAGGAACAGTCGAAACAGTGGACTTCACCCGGTGAACGTGCTCCGAATAAGGCGAAGACTGTCCTATCGGCCGGATAGGTGATGGCCACCCTTTTCTGGGATTCACAAGGTGTGATCTACTTCGACTACCTGGAGAAGGGCAAAACGATCACAGGGCTGTACTATGCCGAATTATTGGGCCAATTCGACGCCGAATTGCAGAAAAAACGGCCACATTTGGTGAAGAAAAAAGTGCTCTTCCACCTTGACAACGCACCGGCTCACACCTCCGCCCTCACCACGGCCAAATTGGTCGAATTGGGCTATGAACTGCTGCCCCATCCACCGTATTCTCCAGATTTGGCCCCGTGCGACTTCTTTTTGTTTCCAAACTTGAAAAAGTCACTCGCCGGGCAGAAATTAGAGTCGAATTAGGAGGTCATCACCGCCATGGAGGCCTACTTTGCAGACCTCGAGAAAACGTATTTTTCAGACTTCAGAATTTTAAAGAAATTGGAGCTTTGCTGGATCAAGTGTATCGAGCTAAAAGGAGATTATGTTGAGAAATAAATTGCCACTTTTCCAAAATTTTCGTTTTTCTTTTGTAGGCTAGGTACTTATTGGACCGCCCTCGAATATCTCATGATATATATCCTCGAACCCTGTTTATAGATGACACCCATGAAATAATAATGACTTTTATCTAAATATTTGAACACCCTTTTCCCCGGAAGTTAATCGCACTTACTATTTTAAACCCTGGCAATTGTGTGTGCGTAAAACTAACGCGACTACATAATTAAATAAGTAAAATAAAATAAAAATGAGAAAAAAATTTCCGCCACTGGCAAGTCCCCGGGGTGGGAGCCAGATACCCAGCCACTACACTAAGCAGAATATGCCATCGATCGCAGAGAAAATATTTATATAAGCACGTAGTGTACCTAAAAAAATATATTTTAGAAAATATAATGTGCCCTGTATATATATTTTTTTGGGTCTTTGCTAACTTCTATATATATGTAGTCTAATTTTTAAGGGTCCCGCACATGCGATGATGGCAACTTCCGTAGGTCTCCGCGTTCCAGTTCACTCGCTTGGGGTTCAAGCCACATCTCTGACTGTTTAATTTGTTTTTTTTATATGGTAGTGTGTCTTCCGCAGATGTCTTCTGTTACTGGTGCCATCAGCACTCATGTTGTACATCTCTTTTTCAATAATCCGTCCTGCGTGACTTTTAAGCGAACCTCTCCTCATCCATTTTGCTATGCTAAAATCAGCCTTGCATTCACTCCTAATTTGCTTGCAAATAGATTTTTAAATATACCTACACCTAGGAAACCTCATCAACATTGCAATAAGGTTAACAGTGAATTCAGACAAAATTACGGACATTACACGATGTAACGGGGACTGAATTTAGAATTCAGAATAACAGACAGACGGACGGACAGACAGAGAAATTATTATAATTGTGATTCTATATTTATGTAAAAGTATTGATTCGTATTATATTAATTTGTCAATAATAAAACGAATTTAAAACAATAAATATGTTTGAATTTCAGCTACACATACAACACCTTGACATAGGTATTTTTAAACGAATTTCATTATTCTTTTGCATTTTTCTCGAAACTCCCTTTTTTCTGGTAGGGAAAATATCTCGAAAATTATTGGGCCAATTTTGTTCAAATTTTTCGCACATATTACTAATTATATTTTTATAATGTAACCTACGTTTTTTCTGCAGTTTGCTTCAATTTTTTTGGAAAATAAAAATATTTTCCAACTGATTTCAATTGCACAAAAAAATTCTTAATTATTTTGATACGCTACATCATTTCACAAAAAAATAATTAACTTTTTTCCACTCAAACCCCGTGACAGCTGTGCCTGTCACAGATAAGGACCTTTGTGGGACGGCACGTAATTCCGCCATTTTGATTTTTTCAAAATAATTTGTTAATGAAAAACACTAACCAATGTATGTAATGTGTATTCTAGATTTTTTATTCGTTGATGGAGAGTCGTGATGGCAATTCTAGTTTGTGTTGTATACCTTTGGAACATAGCTGTGCATGCCTAGTCAGTCCAGTTTGTTTCAAAGAAGTGTACC
This sequence comes from Agrypnia vestita, assembly GCA_016648135.1. Classification (NCBI taxonomy): domain Eukaryota; kingdom Metazoa; phylum Arthropoda; class Insecta; order Trichoptera; family Phryganeidae; genus Agrypnia; species Agrypnia vestita. The sequence continues at coordinate 64,248 of JADDOH010009346.1, forward strand.
ACGTGCGTGTACTTATGTACATGCGTACATAAGTACACGCAGACAATTTTTTTTATTATAATGGCAACCATAGAGTATATATTCTACACAGATGAGCTGAACCCCTTCCTTGAAAGGCAA